>CAFUXE010000135.1:1012867-1024754 GCA_903364295.1 Serranus cabrilla | reverse complement strand
ATCAAAAATGAACGCTCCATCGGGTTTGTTGGAAATCAGCCGACGTGTCAGAAAGTGCAATTAGTCACTGAGAGAGGATTCTATTTTCTGTGTGATTTCTGATGGGGATAAGTGAGGCAAGATTAATGCTTCGAAGAAAAATCAATGAGTGGAAGAAAAACATCTTTTGTGTTGAGAATTTGGATGTTGGAGCACACACACACACATGAACACAGACACACACACAGAAATTGATGTAAAGCAAGAAAACAATAACCGTGCCTGTGCATGGAGGAACAGCCTTGTATGATTAAAGCGCTGTCCACACAGGTACAGGAATTTTCTAAAGTACATTTTCTCCTCCGTTTAAAAGAACTATTCTATCTACATGACCTTTATTTTACCAAATATCTCCATCCACATTACAACACAGAAAGGAACTCTAAACATTTGCTGGGCCAGTAGGCAGTGATAAAGATTATATCAAACATACATCAAATACTAGACAAGAAGATTCTGAGCATTTGTAATAAGCTAATTTTCTGAAGGCAGTATTAAGAAAAACTAACAACAGTAGCTTCTTATTTCTTTATTTATACATAACATCTTACATTGCTCATAACAGTGGTGAAACCAAAGTAGCACACGTGTGGACAGATGAAGGGTACGCTATGATGATTAGCAGAAAGTTAGCACGTCTGACATGCCCATTCAGATATCCTGAGTTAAGAGATTAAGGAACCACGCTGAGCAGCTAAAATCACATTGTTGGTACCAATTAATATCTCAGTTTGACTAGTTTCATTTCATCCATTATCCTTAACTGCTTAAGGCTCCACGGAGCCAATCCCAGCTGCCACTGGGTGAGAGGCGGGGTACCACCTGGACAGGTCACCTGACTATCACAGGGCAGACACCATTCAGTCAGTCACACCTGTGGACAATTTACAGTTAATTAAACCTAAGCTGCTTGTTTTTGGACTGTGGGAGGAAGCCGGGGGACCCAGGCTGACACGGGAAGAACATGCAAACTCCACACAGAAGAACAACATGCCAGGTTCGGATGTACAACCCTCTTGCTGCCAATAAAAAAAACCCAAACTAATTTATGAATTGCAAGTAAAAAGGCAAAAAATTGAAATAGTATTGTCTGACATATTGGCTGTGATAGAGGATGACATTCATTCATTACTAATGTTTATGGATTACAGTTACCCAGCAGACCCATCTCTGATTGAAGCTGCAGAGACGTTTGCATGCATCATATATGTGTTCGGGGGACATAAGGAGACCTGATGTCTGCCACGTCACAGTCACAAAAGGAATTCTACTTTGAGACTCTTAATGAATAGCACTGAGTGAAAGTTTTTCATTATAGAAAATAAACATCTTACCTCAACACACTAAATGGAGCCACCCCATAGGTCAAAGCACTCCTCCCCCCAAAGCACACATTGAAAGTATGAGCTGCAGCTTTACCTAATTTTATATTGTGACATTTAACCCTGTACAGGAACGATACCATGGTCAACATCTTTATTGGAAATATAAAGAAAGAACACATTACACATGGGTTAGGGATGAAGATATATCAAATCAGACATTTTGCCCTCCATACATTCTCTTTTATGAATACACAGTTTCCACTTAAGATCTATAACCTCAACTTGAGTGTTGAATGGAAATGAATGTTTTGTGTCATGTTGAAGGAAGGTCATCTCAGTCCCACAAGATACTGGAAGAAACAGATGATATACACTGCATGACCCAAGAGCTGACTGTAAACTTCTCCATTTACTGCTTAGAGGACACAGACAAGCTCAAGTCTTGCTTGCTCTCTGTGTTATTACTCCTTAATTCATGGTTTTATATTTGCAAATTTTTTCCAGCTCCAAGAGCTGTTTGTAGATGTAGGACGTCATTAACCTAGCAACAAAATGTTGTGTGTGCAAGAAGCTTAATACCCTGATTGTACACTAAATGTAGGCCACCAATCATTACATTCAGTTTTCATTATATCACAGCATCATTTATTTCATTTGGAAGCAATTAACAAACCTATTCTGTATGCTCAGTTTAAGTATAAATAAAGTCTGTATAAATACAGTAATAGTTAACCTGGCTAAAGGCTTGTTATGTTCATCCTGTCAGTCACCACTCATATTTATCATCATTTGGATCTATTTTTAGCAATGCTTGCATGTAAGTTGTGAAATCTCAGCAGTTACTGTGTATATATGTCCACTATTAGATTACTAAATCAATGTTTTACCCCCCAAACAACATATACTTGGAAATAAAATGCTAACAGTTTCCTTTAGTACCCTAATGTGTTTAATGAAAATTCTCAAGTCCCTTAAAGCAGAAGATGCTCCTTTAGACTTAAAATTTGCTTTCAAATATGCATTGTAGAGCAAAGTCAAAATGAGGACACATCCTTCAGAGCAGCCGTTTACCTTCCCCGGTACCTTCAGGGTTTTGCCTCAGATGATCCCTCTGAAACACAGTCCCGTGTCACTCGGGTACCCAGAGCAAACACACACGGGGCAACGGTCCCTGCGGCTGTTGGTGCGTTACCTTTATTTATCATGGGTAAGGTTTTGCTAAGCGTGCATGTTCTATTCTTGCTCTTGTAACCGCAGACATCTAGTTTTTGGCCTTTGAGCAGCATTAGTGGAACAAATGGGAGCAAAAGTGGTTGTTTTTGGAGGCGAACACATTACTCATTCCTTTTCAGCACCAAGAGTTTCCCAGCTGCTGTGGGGAGTCCAACAGATACAAATCTATTTCCCTCACTTTTAGGCTACTGCTGCTTTGGTAAAACTTCACTTTACTCATCCAAAGTATACTTTGCATGTTTTAGGTTTAGCAAATGAGGATAATTAGGTTACATAATTACTCATCGTATTGCTGGCATATATAAGATAAACAGTATTAGTGCTGACAGTACTGTTCATTGGAAGAATGTGTTCACTGGTTTGACAGTACAGTTTTCTGCCACGCAAGCTATTCTTATTTGATCTTAGGATCTCACGAAATGTAGTAATTCTTGCATGGACTCTCCTGCGACTAGCATGACTTGGATGCTTGTGAATACCAAGCCCAAACCCTAACCTTAACCTAGGAAAAGTACTGGGATTTAGAGCAAGGATGTATAAAAACAATTAAAATGTGCTACTACTCAGTCTTGCGGTCACTTTTACCCAGAGGCCACTCACAGTATTGCAACTAAAAAGCCCAAAAAGCGTCTTTTCTTTAGTAAAACAGCTGTCTGTTAAACTTATGACATGCCTCTTCTAACTGCCCAAAAGGTCAATTATGACTCTTTATATTTAGACATTTTGATCTATGGTATATAAGTTGAGAGAAGTTATGAGCTGTACGCGAATCCGAGGGCAGGGCCAGCAGGAGAAACATTCCTGCACATATTCAGTTTTGTCATATGCGCCAAGCAAGCGATTCACATTGGACTAAATAACTGCCATCTTTGGGGCGGGTATTCACTTCTTATAATACATCTATACTTTGAAGCCAAACTGGTCAAACTGTGGAATTACAACTTATAGGTCCATCTTGTGATGCCATTGGGGCCATGAACTAACATGGGGAAAATGACTAGTTTTACTATCAGAATTAGATTTTTTTTAGTTCACAGAACATTTTCAGTCTAGTCTAAAGCCATATGTTTACATCATCTTTGCGCTAGCAAAACAGTGAACCGGAAGTTGCTGGATCGACAGACAGATGTTCCCAGTGTGCATGCTTTAAGAGTCTTTTTATAGATGTGGATTAACCAGAGATGAGTCAAGATCCTGGTCAAGATCCAGCCATCCTGTTAAAACCTGCGACATTTTGGAAGAATTTCAGGTGTGTTGTTTTGAGGCTTTTGTTTGTGTTGTCTCATTTGAGGCAGTTGTTTTATGGAAGTTACAAATAAGAAAAAAAGAAAATAAACATTTCTTGATTAAATTGACTGAACAATTATTATATATTCTTTCCTGATACATACCGTTACTTTGACATTAAATTATGTCCACCGTCGCCCACCCCTATAGAGTATACTTCATCTTTGATAAATTCTCCACACAGCATGTTGCTTTTCTCCCCTGCTAATTCCAACAGTCCAACCAGTTTCTGAACAACATCATCACATATCCCTCCTGCCAAAAAAATACACTCCCTCTCACAGACAAGAGAGTAACAGCACCAAACCATTTCCTGGTGTCACATGTTTCAACTCTGTGAGGCTGAAACAATTCTTTCTTTCATTATAATGAAACATGAGATGCCAGATAATCTCATAAATATGTGTTGTATTCCTTTTTCTGCACTCACGCCGGTCGGGAGAAAAGAGTCAGGCCTTTGTTTGGGGCTTCCTGGCTCACAGGAAGTGATTGCAGTGGGACAGTGAGGGACACTCATCTCTTGGAAAGGGGGAATGCTCGAAGACGTATCCCTTTTTGATCAAGGCTTGCTGACGGATCGCCCGGAGAAAGGCAAATGGGGATCATACCGGGGCCTGATGACAAGAGGCCAATTTTGATGTCCCTTTTCTCTCATTGCGGCTCTTCTCTTTCAAGCCCAAATCTAGTTGAGCAGCCTGGGAAAATGGCCTTTTACCCACCTTCCTTGTCACAGAGTTGACAGGACGACTAAGAACTAAATTGAATTTAGATGAATGTTGAGACTAAATAAACTGCCCGTGTCTTAATTCTACTTGCAATGAATAGGCTCCTGATTGCTTTATACAGTCTATTTTCCCGGATAAAACATCCATCAGGAGTCTTTTAGCCGTGGTCATTCTTTTGTCTTTATCGCTGGATTTGATTAATGCGCTATTCATTAACAAATGGACAGTCTGCCACAAAAAGCACAGGGGAGAATTCAGGTCCCGAAATTCCATAAAAAAGTGGACAAAGTGCTGAAATAAAAGCTTTCTGTGAGCAAAAACAAGGTCACTGCTTCGTTTCATCCCCAGATTGTTTAATTGAAAAATGTTGACCCATGTGAGAAACATTATATCTGAGCAACATCAGGCTCCATATTCAGTGTAACTATAACCTCAAAGGCCACATGTTCTCGCAGTGTTTATAATGCATTAGAGGAACAAACTCTACACTGTACTCTCTTTACAAATCCCACCTGGCCATGTATTAGTTGCAGATGTGGCTCTCTAATTCATAATGAACTAATAATGGTTTTGTTAGTGCAAGATTGTTTTCCTTTCCCCCCCTCACACACACGTAGATGGAGATAATCTGTCCTGGAGGTGTGGCAGTGCAGGAGAAGATATTGCACCCTGCATGAAACATAGACTTTGGAATGTGTTGTTGTAAGATAGCAGGCTTTGAATCGTCTTAATGTGAGTCACTCATCATGAGATGAATGGATCTGTATCATTAAATAACAGCTTTTTTTCTTTGGGGGAGTTACCTTTCTGTATCCGCTAAGATTATAATGACTTATTGCAAAGGAGGGGGAAAAAATCCTTGTATGATCTCTTCAGCAAACACAAGAGAAACCGCAGAAGTTCAGCACCTTGTTTAATTGAATGTCTTTGACTGTATTTGCGGCAAATGAAACCACATGACACGGAACTGCAAATTAATGACTCCATATTTTGATCGTGCACTGATATAAAGGAGAGCTCAAGGACTAGACATCCTAGATAAATTAGAACAAAAGATGGAGATCTGAGGGCATCAATTAACAGCCTGATCCTGCTTTTATGTCAAAGAGACTCCAGTGTAAAAAAAACCTCAGTCTCTGAGTCATTTTTTCAGCTGCGTTGACATAGAGTCATTTTTATTGGACATTAATGCATGGAAGTCTCACTTTTATCTTATTTTCCATGTACATGGTCAGTTTATCTTAAAAGATGCTCCTTATGACATTTGTGAATGCATATACTTGCAATACACCATAGGAATGAATGAGTTCTGCTATTTAGTATTACTGAATACATCATATCATATTTACATCATATCATACCACAGAAAATACATTGATTTGCTCTTGATAGCTACATACCGTGCATACGTAAGCCTGCATTCTTTCTAATGGCCAGCAGTGGCGGGTTGTGGCGACACAATGATATTAATTTAGTCAATTCTATTCAGAATAAAATAGACAGTAAAGCAGGTTATGCTTTAGGGTGTGGCTACCTTGCAATTAACATTTGCTATCGCCATGGACTTGTAGGCATCTGAGAACTTTGACCCTTTGATGTATTTTCTTCAGTAATTTTGTTTCAAGCCTGGTCTCTGCTAGCAAAGATTAGTCCTCCAATATGAGATTTTTCTGTATTCGTTCTTCCAACCCTAGTAACCCATTTAAGGTGAAGTACAAACAGCTTGCTAACCAAGCTAACTAGCTCATGCTAAAGTTGGCAGATAACTTTATGTTTGCTATGATAACAGGACCTGGAATGTTGTACTCAGGTTCTCAGTCCCCTCATTCCTCCCCAACTCTACCCTTTACACAGTCTGTGTTGCATACATACTATTGTGTTAAATGACTGAGGCTGAAGCATGGAGCTGATTCACATAGAAGACATGGAAATAAAGATGGAGGACAAGATAAATCTGACCTGGCACAACCCAGTATGGAGGCTAAGCTTACAGAAAAACAGCAAGATTTATGCTTTTTGGTCAATAGCTGCAAACTGTTTTGCTGTTCTATGATATACGGCTTTCAGAATGAGAACTAATCAGTGTGTTTGGCAAACGTGACACAATCTTAAGAGATATTTGGGATAGGGTTGTCGGAAAGTAAATTTCCCTAAATTAGGACACAGCTGCTAACATTACACTAAACTTTTATTTAGAATGATCCAGAACAGTCTCCCAGGCAGAGAGTAAATACTATCCACTGAATGTCCCACTTATTAATGGAGCTTTTGTTATCTTTACCTTAACCCCCAAAATAATGTTAGCTAATGATATGCCGCTTTGGACATAGCGTTAGTTAGCGTTAGCCGGATATTACTTGAAATGCTGGAGTTGGAAATGGCATCACACCTGAGTTGACTATGCTCTAGAACAACAAGTTGGAAAACCAAGATGAGTTTGCTTTAGCCCAGTTGACAACAATGCAATATGTTGTATTTTACGCAACCACTGTAGCAACAGAGGAAGACAGCAAATAAGACAAACATGCTAAGCAACAGTAAAGTACTACAGCTTTAAGTAGTGTTGATGCGTAACAGTCATCTTGATTTTTTAGGTTGGGGTTGTTGAGTCGGAAAAACTGACTTCTGGGGCCTTCCGATTAAAATTTCTGAGAAATTCTGTGAAATTCCTACTTTCCAGCTCAAATTGAAAGCACCAACATTCTAGCCCACTTTACTCTTCAAATGTCAGTTGTTCTCTTGCACATTGTGGAGAAATCCAAAACTTGACAGACCTGCCTGGCTGAGTTACAGATGCTCTGCTATCTAGAGAATGGTCAATTTATGTCAATTTATGTCAAACTCAACTATCAACATGGAAATCCCTCCTGCTGTACATGCTGCCAAATCTAATATCAGCCTATGACTCCTTAAAAAATCTGCTTATGCTTTTAAAATACCACAGCATGGTGCCAAACACATAATATGTATTGAGCAGCTTATTTTTATGATTTATCTGTATGGATTTGGCCAATCGCCTCTGCTCAAAACAAGCTCGAAGGAAAATGGAGGAAAGGAGACATTTGGAAGCAAAAAGTCTGACCATGGATCATGTTTTTAATTTATATTTAGTGTGTCTAAGCAGAATGACCTCTCCGCTCTGCTCTCAGAAACAGAGCCTGACATGTGAAATGTTGGAAATGACATCTACTGTAGAGGTAATACTCACTGCCAGGTGCTGTAGAAAGCTCTCAGATTTCCATTATTTTGCACTGTAGACTGTGCCTAAAGCATTCAGTTGTTCACACAGAATAAGTGCACTTTGACAAAGAGATACCATTTTGTACTGAGGAGTTTGTCATCCTGCTTTCAGTTAGAACGCATGTTGGTGACGTGCAAAGAACAAAGCCGTAACACGTGCGGTGTGAAGTATTAAATTAAAACGTCTTCCTGTTCCTTCCCGCGTAGATTTCACCTCGCCACTTTGATGTCTGACCTGTGAGCGAGAAGAGAATGAAGCCGCACGCTCTGTGTTATTGCAGCCTGTGTGTGTGTATATTGTAGAGTCTCATTAGGGAATTTTACCCCTGCGATAGATTTCGCAATAAGGAAAACAAGGATGATAAAGAAATGAAAGAAGCAGAGAAAGCAAGAGGAAATCCAGAGGAAAAGAGTACTGGGGATATTGTAATTAGTTGCACCTGTTTCCTTTAACCCAGCTCCAGTTTCCCTCTACAAACGCATGCAGATTACCCATCAAAGCCCCTCGTCGCTGCCTCTGCTCAATGGATCCTTTGTTGCCAGTTGTCAGGGAGGCGGCCCACAAAAGTATGTAACACAAGCAGGCCACATTGCTCTGGAACTTACAGTACATGCAAGCCTCCACCGGCCACAACAAGAATAATAGGGAGTGTTTGTAGACACGGAGTCTGCATCATGAGACACTGGTGGCACTTTTTTTTTGGATGTGACCACAACAGTTGCATCATCTGTCAACAGTCTAAAATGGGCCTGTGTTCGCTGTTAGGGAAGAGGAACGAGCGCTGCCACACAGGTCTCAACTCAGCTGTGGAAAGATGAATTTCCTTGTTTGCGTGCCCACTGAGACACGTGCATAAAGTGTATTAAGTCTCTATTACACTGTTGTCCAAAAATAATTTCAAAACATTTAATGAGCCACACTGTTGACCTAGGTGCCAGTTTGCTTCATCCCCATGATCACACACGTAGTGTGATGTAGTTTATTTTGAGTCAGTCCAACTCCTGCTACTTAAATATTTTGTAACCACAGCTGAAAATAGTCCCCAACAAGTGTACTATTTCCTTATGTTTGACTAATGTTTGCTAAAAGCTACACTTTCCAGCAGTGTAAGTAAATTACTAAGCCTTTATATAAAATATTTTTGTAACCCACATATCTAGATTTAGAAGAAGTCAGTAGAAGCTGAGTGCAGTAATATAAGGTCAGTAATAGAGAAGTAGAAAAGTCATGAGTGACAGACTTTCCATAAGGTTGGATGACAACAATTTTACTAACCTGTCCTTTTAGACAAATTTAACAAGAAAAATAGGAACTAAAAAGACTAGAACAGTTATGAAAGGTAGATTTAATCATTACAACATATTTGCGTCAAACAACTGAACATGTAAACTTGCTTGTTTCTGTTTCTAATCTGCTGGTGCTCAGTTATTACAAACTCGTGCTGTGAAGACAGAAATGTTTTAACCCCAACATAACTTTGTTTTAAATGCATCTGGAAATCCCAAAGTTTCCAAAGAGACCAAATATATCAAGCTGAGAATATTTCCATTTGATGGAATGATGGAGCCATAAAAAACATAGTCTTTGGTTTGAATATTTCATTCTGTGTAAACATCAAATAATAGTTGGACCAAGATGATGCACATATGTGTGGAATAAGATGATTACGATGAAAAGGGGATGGGGACAGGCATATAGACAAATAGCTTCTTCACACTGATGGTGCTACTGAAGAGCTACTGATACCGATGTTGACAGCCGCTGTAGCAACATAAATCAGTCTCAGTCACACTATATATTAAGCTTCTGACTCATGGCCTCCATAATCAGTATCATGTATGGATTGTCCATGTTTCAATTTGTAGATAATCTGAATCCAGATTCCACATGGTCACCACATAACACTTAGGCGAGTGACATTTTGGTCACCATGTGTCTGATCCTGGATCAGCCAGTGCTCTGCACAGCTGCTGCAGTCTAATAGCATTCATTTGAAGAAAGTGTCCTTGATTAGGTTATTATCAAGATCATTTAGCGTTTCAATAAGAGAAGTACTGGGAGGAGTGACAGCGATGTGGTGGTACAGTGGTATTCTCTCTCATTGAATTGGACGCTGATAGGTTCACATGCTCACCTCATGGAACGTATCTGACAATGAGCGGCGCGGTGGAGGCAGGGGGTAAAGGGGGAGAGAACGTTCTGCATTCAAGCGCTAATTAGAAAAATTAGATCTATGAAAGGCAGCAAGTGATCTAGGCCTTCAACCTACGTCTGTGTACCGCTGTAGCAGCACAAAGAGGAGGCAACAATAAGCACTGAGGAGGAGGGAGAGGGGGGATAAATAATTTAATCCATTATCTACTCTGCAAAGCTCATCAGCACTGCTACACAATGGCCACGATTGAATTGCTGATTGCATTTCTCTCCTACCCTCCAGGAGAAAATGCCCATGCTCCACTATGCGCTCTCAGCCTGCCAGCACAACTAAGAGCAAGAGAAAGACACAGAGAGAGAGGGAGAGAGAGAGAGAGAGAGTAGTGTAGAGTGTCTCCCACCAAGGTCAAACTACAATACAGCAATCTAATTAAGAGTATCAGAGAGTTTCCTGTACAGGGTCAACCTCCCTGTTGTGCTCACAGGCTCATATTGTCCATTATGTATTACATCATGTAGTCCTACATGTAAATGATGGATGTGATGCTGTGATCTCCCCTGTCCGTATTCTTTTAATTGATTACGGCGTATCTATAAAAAGAGTCTCACCAGCAGGACGTATGCATGTATTACTGCTCAGGTCAAGTGTTGTCTGTGATTTGTGTGCTCGACCTGTTTGTTGGTCAGTCCACTACTTTGGTCCAATGTGAAATACTGACTCGTCCTCATAGCTAAACAGAAGATGTCATTTGCAAGGGAAAACAATGTGAAATAGTTGTAAGCTTCAACACGTTAACAGAGAATGTCCACTTTTTCGTTAGGGCGACCTCTAGTGGCCGTAGTAATTGTGACAGAAGTGAGTGAAAAGAACGACAATTTCCACCAAGGGATCTGGATAGATCGAACAAACACAAGCCCTGCACAGCTACATCATGTTCTATGTCACGTTTTATATCCCTTTTGGAACTACCTTAACTATCTCACGTCTGGAATGCATTACCAAAACTCTCTTTTCCTAGACCTAACCAAGTAGTTTGGTGCCTAAACCAAACCAAACCAAACCAAACCAAACCAAACCAAACTGTAACCATCATTATAGTGTTAATGACATGTTTGAAACTCCCTCTTTAATGCTATGCCACTTGACTTCCTTCTTTGCACAATTAACATTAGAGGTAGCCACCTAATAATGAACGTACATATGGGTCTAATTAAGCTGCCCACAAAGGACAGTCAGGAAATATTGCAAAAACTCTTTGATGGATTGGCATGGATATTGCACAGACATCCTTGGTCCCCAAAGGATGAACTGTAATGACTTTGGTGATTCCCTGACTTTTCCCGTAGCATCACCATGAGGTTAACATTATTGTTTTTTAGTGAAATGTCTCAACAGCTATGAATTCTTTTAACAGATATTCATCCCAGACAATAAGTACTATGGTGATTCTCTGACCAATATACATTCTCATTTGACAGTTACATTTTAACTTGTTTCCCAAGTTGTAACTCTGTTTACTATTCAGGTAACCATAGGTTACCATCTCTGTTTGGATGAGGAATTTTAGGATTAGGAAAATTTGCTCATCCAGATGGTTCAGAGAGTCTTTGAGGAGAATTGAAGAAATACTTTCGAACAGCAATAAGTCGTATTAGATGGACAAACATCAGCAGGTAGTTATATTTAAGATTAATGGATGCTTAGATCTAAATCGTGCCAGTCCAGCCTCACCAAGCTGCTAGCATGAATGTAGACCCTTAGCCTTGGTTAACTACCCTTTACACATCATCAAATGTCAATGTGTAACAGTCAGGAAGGCAAGAAACCATTAATGGATGAATCTGGCAATGCTTTATGATGGTGATTGCTTCCATCATTTTCT
>CAFUXE010000135.1:945631-992082 GCA_903364295.1 Serranus cabrilla | reverse complement strand
CACCTGTGTGAAGACAGCATACACTGTCAGATGTAATTAAAGATGTTACATATTTAACAGTGCACAAATTAAATTCGTGGAAAGTTTCAAACACACAAAATTGCATCAACTGTTTCGTAGAAAAAGCCAATTTATTATGTGTGTATCATGTCATGAAAGAGAGGATCAAAACATGAGAAACAAATATTGATTGTTGTGTTGTTGTTTATCCTATTAGTGTTATCAATAGAAAGTGCAGTGGTCATCAGTTTATCCAATGCATTACCTGTTATCTGCAGCCCTGCAGCACCATATGATAAATAAAATAATTGTTCACATTGTTTGTGGGTAATAATTGAATAAAGTAAACGGTTTCCCTCAGATAGACACTGCATGTTAGATGTAAGCCTCGGTCAGAAGCGGTGTGCTGTATGCATTCTGACAGGCCTGTGATAACATGGAGACATACACTGTGATAATCCTTTGGGGCATGTCTGTATTTACCAGGGAACAGGCAGGAAGCAGTCTAGATGATTTTCATGAAATCACATTTTTAGATAATACAGTTAATGAAAGGTATAACATTTAATCAAGTCATAAATTGATTTAGAGTGTAGCAAATGAATGGCTCTGCACTAAGACAATGTGACAAACCTTTTTTTAAAGCTCCTGTTCTACTTAGTTACTCACTCTTCTGTGTGGCTCGTGGTTTAAAGGTTCTGGTCAGGGCAGACTGTGGATGATCCGATACAGAGTTTTTCATTATAACTACCTGCCCTGTTTATGGACATACAAACAGTTCAAACTTAGATTTAGTTACCAAGAGGATTTTAAAGGTACAATTGTAGTAAAATCTTCTCATCAACATTTGCAATTTTCCATAAACCTAAACCTGTTAATGTCTTCTATGTAAATGTGTCTCTTAAATCCACGGGTGGATCATCAGACAATGGGCCCTTGGACACTGATATGCATACACAATATGTTGTTTAGGTTGTTTTGTGCCTTTTTATATTTTTTTGTGGGCATTTTATCTTTCGAAGTGAAACACTGCAGGTGAAGGGGGCCAAAACACGTCAAAATTACCAGACGATCCTTTGTGAGTACAACTTTGTTTTATAATTGTGTTATTTATACACCCATAATGATGAAACACATGGAGACATATATGCCTGTATCCAATAAAGCTAACCCAACCAACGTTACATGGTCATTATAATTTGAACTAAGGTGGGTTCATTTTTATAAAATTTAATTTCACAAATGTTTACACATCATTATTAAACTGAATTTTGAATTTGAATTAGACAACTCAGAATCACACTTGTTTTTAATTTGACACAAAAACAAAAAAATCACAAAACAGAATTTAATAGGATTATATGATGTTTTTTAAAAATAATAAAAAAATATCTAGAATGTTTAGCAGTTCAGCTAAATTGATGTAAAAAGAAAAAAATAACCACTCTTCCCATGAGTGCGGGTCAAAACAAGAGAAAACATCATCACACAGCAGCAGAGTATAAAAGAGAGGTATCTATCTAATGATTCTACACGTAGTCAAATCTCTGGTTGGACTGCCTTCCGTCCACACTGTGGGCTTTGTAGGAGTCATTGTATGCTGGACGGGGTCTGGTGTCAGGCTTGTAGATGGTGTGTTGAGAGGCGGCTTTGTAGGCCATTGCATCATACCTGAAGATTATGCGAAAATAAGCAACTTCTTAAAAAAAAGGCAGACAAGCATGAATAGTCCAGTTTGACACCTTGTCAGCTGCTGGAGTGAATTATAACATCCAGACTCACACTTGCTCCCCCCACCTCATCAGTATATGGATATCTCACAACTCATGAATATTAAAATAAAAAAATATATTTTCAAGGGATAATGTGACCAGGAGAAGAGTATAAGGACTTCTTTGTATTGTTTTGGAAGCAGCTTCGTAAGCATTTGCAATTCTGCGTTATATATGCAGAGAGAGAAAAATACACCAAATGACTTGCATTTACATTTTGCTGAGTATGTGTCCTTAACTTTCAAAAGAACTAAAATGTTTTCTGCCGCACAGCATAACAGAATATATGCAGGGTGCTTTCTGTTGTTCGGCTTTGTTCGAAGCATTCATTTAACAGCAGCAAACATACAATCTGCACGAGTGTTTTGCATGTAGCACCTGCTTACTAGACATTTCTGTTGGACCTCTGCTGTATTCATCTCTGTTACTTTACTGTACAGGAGAAGTTCTGTCAAAGTTGCTGCTGTCCCCCACTGGTCCTGCTAAAGGTCAAAAAAAGGTCAAAGGTGATAGAACGTACCGCTGCTTTCCATCTGAAGACATTCCACGGCAGGCCAGACACATCATGACGCCTCCAATGACCAAGATAGCTCCTCCGATCCAGCCCACGAAGAGAGCAGGGCCAAAAGTGTACCTGAAAGAAAACGATAGTACAGTAAAACAAGAATGTTCTCATTCCCAGATGTCAAATAGTGCTCAGCATCTTAGATATGGACAAACAAGTCACACTCTAGTGTCTGTATGGGACGCACTAGGCATTCACGTTACTCGGAAGTAAACTCATAGAGCGTAAACAAAATGACGTATTTTTGTAGGCCAACCCGGAAGTTAGCATTACCATGGGGCCTATTTAGAATTAGCCTATGGGATTTTTTTTATTGGATTTTGGATCATTGTAGTAAATAAGCTTGTGTCTGATGCTAATGCGTTTTGTTCAGCAGGATAATCTCCACAAATTAACACAATTTTTCTGATGTTTGCAGCCATCAGAAGTAAAAAGCTAATGTTATGCTATAGCAAACTACTCCACAGTCGTATGACTCCAACGTCCCTAACCAGCGGTTTTGACAAGCTAGTGAAACAGTAGCCTAATAAAGGATGTACTATTTATTGATAAATCTACAAGAGTTTGCAAGAAAAAGTCAATATAGAATTATTTACATTGACTTACATAAGTAGGCTTCTTCGACCCAAACCATGATCTTCTCTTAAACTTCTCTTAAAACAAATGTTTTTTTTCAAATACATACATTACACAAACTGTGACCATAGTGGTGTCATAGTGAGGACTATCCAGTGCATTTATAAGTGATGCATAGTGGTCTCTAGTGCTGTAGCAGATTAAACATCCTCTTAGTTTGACTTTACCTTGGCGTCAGATTTCCTGAGAGTCCACCAATGCCTCCTCCATACATACTGAATTCACCACTGAACGATGTGAACCGAAAACTTTGCACAATCAAGTTAGCAAAGGCCGACACTCCAGCAATGCCACACACGCCTACAAATAAGAGCAAATGATAGAATTAGTGTAGAATGGTTTTGCTGTAATAACAGAACTAGACAATGTGAACGTTACTGCACCTGCAAGAAGAAACATGATCCCAGATGTCAGAGTCATTGTGGCTTTGATGTTGTCCTCCATGTTCCCCATTTTCAAGCACTTCAGTGAAAATATGGCGATCAGGCAGCCGATGGCCCCGAGAACGATGCCGACAATCATCAGGGCCCGCACAGCCTGGAGCAGAGCTGCAAGTCAAAGTGAAACCCTTCAGAACATTCCTCATCACATTATTTTCTGAAGTCCAGTACTTTTATGATGGTTACTTATTTATTAGCAGGGTAAGATTTTCTATCCAAAAGCCTAAGATCGATAATTAAAATATCCAACAGGATATACGTAGCTGCTAAAATGGTACCATGTTATTCTTCTGACTGCCCGGTAGTCCGAAGTAATCTTTCTTTGAGCCAAACCAAGTAGTTTCTGTGTTTCTCAACCACGGCGTTGTAACATAATTTATCATAATTCAATTAAAACTTTTTTAAGAGGCACTCTGGCAGCGACTCAGCTCCTGTGTGTATTTTCAGACTACACATATAGCTATACAACGGTTGCTGAAAAAATAAGCGACCACGTTAAAATGATCTCCATCTCTACCGGCCGGAACATGAAATGCTGCTTATAGCATTAATGCATCAATAATGATGACGTTTTTATAACACAATATTTTTCATATTGTAAGTATTTCCTGTAAAAGTGGTCCTTTACCACTGCCAATGAACTAGTGTAGTAATGTAGTATTGTGTTCTTAGTGTTCTACTGAAGATCTGACTATTTATCCTCATTAAAAAGAAAAAAAGGTTCGAACTTTTTGTTCTCATGCGTATTTTTGATATGTAAGCAAAACTCATTCGTGAGTTACTAATCTGAACTAACTCACATTCAAATGTATTAGTTATTAGTCTAGCACCATTTCATACAAAGGCAGTACAGTGTGCTATACAGGATAACAAAAGTAGAAATATTTACATGCCTACACACTCATACATACATAGAAAATCAGGAAGTAAATGACTTAAAGGGAGAGGTAAACGGTCTTTATGTAGCTCTTTAATGAACTTCTTATGAAAGTCTCTGGTCAAAGTCTCCTTTTTCATCAATGGCAAATAATGTTTTACTGAGGCACGTTTATACCGAGAATACACTTGGAAGGAGATTAGAGAGATCAACACATGTACCATTTGTTTACAATTTAAATAAATTAAAGCAAAAAGTAAATCAAGAAAAAAACCCTGATGTTTTTCCTAGCAGCAGCGATATAAAACTCATAAATCTATGCACCATGTAGTAAAACATATTGACCCAAATGCCATCTTTCAATGGCCTGAGATATTGTAGCTGTATTATTCTAGACTTAAGCCTTTAAGACCTTATGTACAATATGCTCTACACTACATTCAGCTGTTAAGTACAGAGTGTGGAAATGTACTTTACATTGTGTGACACTCCGGTAAAGCTTGTGCTTGCTCAGCTAAGCTTTGGATGTCTCATCAAATTTCCATTTGATTCCGGAGAGACACCATCTTTTCTGCAGTCCGCTGCATTTTTATGCAGGAGGGAAATGGAGAAAATCTGCCCCAAAACCTCCCGAATATTCTAAAGCACCTTTCCAAGGTCCTTTGGAAAATGTTCTCCTTAATCCAACATGTGGAGAAAAATGTTTGATAAACGTATTTTTCTCTCTAAGTGTAATTCTCTTACCTGGAAGTCCTAGTATGGTAAAATAAGGCCGGCACTGTGTGGTGCCATATGATGTCCCTACACACGTGTTCCACAAGCCGGAATAGGTGAAGACATTTGTTACAACTGTAAAAGATCGGTCTTGCAAGCTCCACATGTCCATTGCTGTTGCAGCTGATATCAAAAAAAGCCCCAACGCGGACAACATGAATCCTATCAGCTGGATCATCGAGGCAGCCATTTTAGATATCCCGCGCAAACGAAGTTACCACCAATGTCATGGAGTCCTGAAATGGCAGCATCTGAGTTCCAGCTTATCGTTTTGTATGCTTAAACAAGGAACAGCTCTTATCAGATGTTTACCTAATTTTCATGAGTCTTTGTCCCAGTTTCGGGAAATGACGGCGGTGATAATTTCCACCCCTTAGTAACGAGGGTGTGGTTTGACCTCTCCTTATTATTTTCCCATCGTTCAAAGGACACACTAAACTGACATGGTTCGATATATCATTCTTTTATATTCAGTTTTTACCTATGACAACTTGATGTAATTACTTATTACATTTTTTTCTCGAAAAAAAATTTACCATTATTCCAGAATACCCAAATAAGCAACTGCATAAAAATGCAGCCATATAACTTACCTACGATTAATAAATTTGGTAATATAGCACGCTATTTTAATCAACATAGTAACGTAGTAATTCATACGCAAAGTAATTTGGTAGCTATCCTGCCAAACAAAAGCACTACATTTGGTTCCAATCCCACCTATTAATGTGCGCATTAACGACACGTGAACACAAACCCAGGAAAACTGTATTTCTGTCTGCTTGGAAACGTTTCTAGTCATGTTGCAGTCATGTACGTCACGTTACAGTGTCCAGTAGTTCTGAACACGATTTTAGTCAATTTTTACCAAACCTCAAGCAAGTAGTCTTGTTGCCTAACCTTAAGTAGATCCTTAAGTAGATTTAGGCAGCAAGGTTACTGTGATTAAAACACTGGCCAACCGTTATTTTGCAGGCTTTCATATAAAATGTTATTTTCGAAAGAAATCATACGAAACATGAGGATACATGCATTTGAATACATTTTCATGATTTTCTGTATTAAACCAATAACCATGTTATGTGTAGCTAATAACAAATAAAATACGTACCCGGCAGCCCCAGAATGGTGAAATACGGGCGGCACTCTGTGAAGCCTGAGCTCTGTCGGACACATGACCTCCACAGGCCTGAGTACGAGTACACGGCCGTCACAGGGTTGTCAAAGAGGTCTTCCGTTGCCCACTGGTCCATTCCCGTCGCTGCAATTATTCCCGCCACCCCTAACAAACTCAGCAGGAAGCCCATCACCTGACAGAGAGTAGCTGCCATGGTGCTGTCTGTTCTTTGTCTACACTCTGGATTCAAAAGCTAACGGCTGCTCCTCAGCACTGCGGCTGTGTGTTTGAATATGTTATCGGCAGGTGTGAAGTCAAGAAGGACTTCACCAATGACCCTGCCTGTTTACACACAGCCCAGTCATGTTAGGAAGGTGGAGCATATTAATATAATATTAATGTTGCTTACTAATTCTGGTCAGGGCGAACATGATGAGTCACTTTAATGTTTTTGTTTTGTTTTTTGTGTCACACATTACTGTTTTAAATACAAAAGTTGTTGGTTGAAGTTTTTTTTTAGAATTCAAACCAGCGAGCTCAAATGCCCTGAAAACTGATTTACTCAGTCAGCATCTCGTTATGAGCGGTGGGGTTCTACATGAACACACAATTTCTTCCAAAGTTACAGTCTTGGTTATTATGCATGAAAGAATTGGCAGAGATAGCAGCCCAGCGGGGCAACGTACTGTTAGCATAGAAAACACTGCATTACCAGCTAATGTTAGTGCAAAGTAACTAGCTTGGTTGCATGTGGTGCATGTAAAATTGATCTTAACTGGGATATTGACTGAGATGCCAAATTTGTCTAACAAAAACATGCCTAAAACAAAATGTTCTTAAAAATTGTCCGTCTGCTGTTGCTTCGTGTTCATATTTTATTATCTTCCTGCAGAACCAGGTTAGCTGTTTCCAGTCTTTATGCTAAGCTAATCTAACCAGCTGCTGGCTGTTAAACAGATTTATATGAGAATAGTATCAATCCCCTCATCTAATTATCAGAATTCAGAGAGTGAATTATCATATTTGCCCAAAGTATTGAACTAATAAATAAGTGTGAGTGTTTTTTTTCTTAACTTCATCTTTGATTGTTGTTTATTTAGTCATGAATATTTAATGTTTTACAGCAGTACCAGAGCAGTACTTAAGATTTTCAGGGGCTTTAAAAGACCTGTTTTTGCCTGAATATCCAAACGTTGGCTGCCATTCATGTTTATTTATCTACTGACGAAACCATGTACATTCAGCATACTGTATCCTGTTTACAGCTTGGTGGTTGAGTCATATCCCAATGATGGGAAACCTAAATGTGATGGGATGGGCTGCAATGTGGCAATATCTGGCAGGAAACTGTATGATACATGTAGATATTTACTCCCATTTAAGGTAATTTTTTGCTGTCTGTCTACTTTGCAAAATCCCAAAGTAACACTGACACGATTTTGATCCAGATATATAGAAACACTCTGAAATAAGACATTAATATGAGCTTGTATTAACTCAAAATGTTTGTTTATGCCTCGGTCATAATACTAGGGACCTTGATGCTATTTTAGTGTTATTATCAGTTAAGTTTTAGTATCAGTAACCCTGTCATTAGTTGCCACTTATTTAGTTATGCCCCATGTAAAGCGTCCTTGGGTTTCTTGAAAGGCGCTATATGTAAGCTATTATTTTAATCATTATTATTAAACTAAATGACTTTGTTTCTTCAGAACATTTACAGGTCAAATATTGCTCTAGAGTATGTCTAAGCCAGTCTGTAATAAGCGATACTAGATGACACTGTTGTTTGGGTGGTAGCCCTGTTTCGTTGGGCACCAGCAGCCAGTCAGGTAAAAGTAAATACTGATATGATTGTAGTGAACTGAAACCAATTTGCCTTTGGCTGATATGTCGAGGCACCAGGACTGAGTCGAAACTGGGCTGATGTTCAGAGTAAAACACAGTATATATGTTGGGATATATTCATATTTCTTACATTATTTAGTGCTGGACGGCAACAATTAGTTGATTATTAATTACGATAAACCTAATGTTTCTCATACCATCCTGATGAAGTTAGATATTGTTTATCACTGTTGGTGGTAAGAGAAGCATTGCAATACAAATAATTATATCTTTTCAATGTAAAGGACAGCAATTATCAATAAATATTAAGTAATTTGGGGATAATATGATATGGCACAGAAAATACATAAATACTTTATACTTTTTAAATAATTTTCACAAAATAATACCAGAATCTTAGACTTTACTCTCGGTGAGAGTACAAAAAATGGCTGCTGCGCTGAGGAAAATACACATGACCTAAAGGCAGGTGAAAAAAAAGGTTAAATAAATATGTTTAAAGGCAGACTTGACCTCTCAGGTAACTCTTTGTGCAATAAATCACTACTGAAAGGACTGTGAAAGTAGCTCAAAGGACCCACCCAGTAAAGCATACACTACTCTCTCTCACACACACACTTAGGTGACCTGATTTAATCACTGTCAATAGAAATAACAGTAGCATGTTGCGCTAATGATTTTTGCTGTCTGCTGTGCAAAGCCATTTGTTCCCCCAGCAGGCTGAACCTTGAGCAAACAACTTTTTCAGCATCTGTAGGAGCTGCTGTTTACTCATCATGAGCTGCCCTCACAAATATACATGGAAAGAGAAGCTACTTCACACACATGGATTTGCCAAGTAGCTATGATCATAAGATGTATTCCCTGTATCCACAGAAATTCACTTTATTAATTAAAAAAAATGTCAACTGGATTTATTGCCTGAAGTTAACAATTTCCTGTGAACACGGACATTTACTTTGAAAAACCACTGTGCACTTAACCAGCAGAAAGTGAAATGCCTTTTCTACACACCAAAAAGCAAAGGGGTGCCTTGTGCATTGGTATCACACACCGATACTGACAAAGCATCAGTATCTGACAAGTTGGGATGTGAATGTGAAGTAATTTGAACACCCTTGACGTTCTGTGTTTTTTTTGTAGTCCACTTAGGGGCAGCGCAACAAGCTGTAAACACCACATTGACATATAATCTTTTTGTCTTATTGCTTGTTTCTATTTATTGTTATTTTATTTATATTTCTTTATGTTTTTGCTGTACACGATTTGCTGCTTTTACACTGAAAATTTCCCTGTTGTGGGACTTGTCAAGGAATATCTTCTCTTACCTTATCTTTAGCTGTGTGGAAGAGGCAAGAACTCAGGACGCCAATTTGTAATTGTGGCCAACAATGGAATTACAACTTCCGGGTACGTCACTTGATGCTATGGGACCCAAAAAGACTTTGTCCCATACACCTTCATTGGGAAAGAGATTTCTGTAAATCAGCAGATACATATCACATCGGGAGATTTCTCCGTCACTATTGGTCCAATAACATTTGAAAAGTCTTGCAATAACACAAGTTAGCAGAGTGCTACACTGAAAGTAACTGGCTTGTCTGGCAGAAGTCTGTACTGCAGAAGAGCAGAGGAATATCCAGGTATTTTTTACCCACAGAAGTTGAACTTTTTGGGCTTTGTGTGCCACTGAGAAACAAGCCCCCCTTTAATGCTGTATCCAGTTATCATTTTACATCCTTGGGAAGAAGACTCGCTCCCTATGTAGATATGAATCTCTCATTCATAGTATCTGGTGATTTACACACTAATGAACATGAATGTATGTATTTTGAATATTGTACACCATTTCTTACGATAGATCTCTCTGAATCCCAAACACTGGTCCTTTAAATCTAATTCAGTGGAAACAATGGGGGGAATGCAATATCTCATACAGCATGACATGCTGCATAATCTTCTCTCATTTTCTCCGACTTTGTTAAAAAATAAAAAAGTTTGGGTGACAGACCTTAAAAGAAAATTTCCACACCAACTCTTATTTTGAACTCCAGTCAAGAGCTCCATTACCACTCAGGCTACAATAAGAAAACACTAGAAAGAGATGTGCTGAAATGATGAAAGGCTGTCTCGGAAAATGGTAGAAAAATGGCCCATTTACTTTCTTCCACCTTTTGGGTGTGTAAATGGATTTTTATTCAGTAATCAGTGCACTGCTGCCGGGTGGACACTAGAGGGCAGAGTGAGCGCAGAGAACACAGGCGGCTGTCGCAGCAGGGAGCAAACTTGCTGGGAGTGTGATAAGAAGTCCTTTCACGTAGCGTGGCCTGGAGGGAATGTGCCATTTCTCTGAGGGCATCAGGAACTTCTACAAAATATGAGCAGGTCAGGAGGAGGACAATCAGGATTTCAGTGCATATTTCCTTCAGTGCATGAGGGTGCATATGACAGACATCAGTCGGAATTATTACTGTTATAGAATTTGGTTTAAAAAAAGGTTCAATATGAGCCAGAAGGCAGACCAAGTGATCTAGTTGTGCTAAATGAGTCACATGAGCTCCAGCTCTCACCCACTTCAAACAATGAACACTACCTGGGCAGCCAGGGAGACGAATGCACCCCCCACAAATCTGTTACATTTGAAGAATGAGAGAAAACTTCAAAAATCCCTGAGCAATTAACCAATCACAGTCCAGCAGGACAGTGTGACAGAGTGCACACATCATTGGTCGACAGGCTCACATCCGTTATGCTTTCAGTGGGGCGAGATCTAAATTAGAGAGCCAATTAACTCTGCTAATAGCCCTCTCCTATTTAATCTGGAAGACAATGGGGATTGAAGAAGAAGCTTTTACAATATCCTCTTTCTGCCACGATTCTGAGGGTCTGCGTTTGCCTCCTTGTTTTCACTTCAATTAGCCCAGTGCTTTCTATGATTAAGTACCTATAATTATTTTTCAATTAAGGCTTTGATCTGGTGTGTACTGTATACAGCTCCTTAGCGTGCCTGGAAGAATGAGGATGAAACAGTAAATTTGTTCCCTTCTGTGTTGTGTTGATGAGGGTGCAAGTGAGATTAAGCTTGCAGGGCTGCTGGGAGAGCTGCTGCAGCCACAAAACTTGATCAAACATCCACAAGATTTTGGCTTTTTCCAGCATCAAACTTTTTGATTTTCATAGGTTCATCCCCAATAACAGAGCTACTTATGTGCAGTGCATCAGTGATGTTGATGAGACAGTGATTCTCTTGTGATCTGACTTGCTATATGATGGCATTTTGATCATTTCATGTTGTAAATGCATTTAAGATATTCAGCCAACATAATATGCCACAATTTGCCCACTGAAAGATAAAAAGTAAATCAGTATGAAAGTTTTGTTGACTTGAAGTCTGATTCAGTACTTTATTAGATCCATCTTTTATTCATTTGTAAAAGATATTTATGTTTATTTATAAATGTACATTAGTAATTAGTTAATGCATAATAAATGTATATTTAGTATTGCATCATCTCATGTTCATCTCTTCATTTTTTATATATTAAACATTACTAATGACTAATGTGTAACTATACTTACAGCATACTTTGACAATTAGTACCTAATACATACTGTATACAATTATAATGTAGTGGAGAACTGGGACTTATTTTTAAATAAAATCTTAAATCTAAACTAGGGCTGTTGCAATATGCCAATATTGGCAATACACATATGATAATCCTGTGTGACTAATCCATTACCTCGTGGATATTTTCCATGTATTTTCTTTGTACATTTCTGTGTACATTTAGTGTTTTTATGGTGTGATATAAACATTCAAGGGAGCACTAAGGTAGTTAGTGTGAGATCTATTATAGGGTCCGGTCTGTGCCAAAATCCCAGGACAGTTTATTGTCTCAATCCAGCCCTTATCTTTAGTAAAGAAAGGGTACAATATAAATGTAGTAAAGTATAAAAAAGCTGCTTCAAAAAACAGGCAGTTGAGTAATTGAGCACTTAAAAGTACTTTATATTCACCAGTGATTATCAAGCTAAAGTCTACATTGCATGACATGCATTCAAACTTTCATATATACAGCATTACTGTAGTCTCTGGTTTGCTCATATTTGTACGATGACTTTGACTTAATACTTCCCTAAAACACCACAGTGAGGTAAAGATCATTTAGCCAAACAAAGCAAAATGAGCCAGTAAAACAACAAAACATGCAAAAGAGCTTGATCCTCTCACGCACAACGAGGTACTTAATAACACTTACAGGCTATTATAATTCCTCTGTTTACCTAGCTGCCTGACCTGGAAGGTAGATCAAAAGCATGGTGATGTGCAGGGTAAAATGACAGTCTGGGTTAATTATCTGTAAAGCTGCAGGGATTAGAGGAATTCACAATAAAATGCAACACTGAGGGTGGTGGAGAGGTAAAACCTGCTTTCTAAGGGGAAGGCCTGGGATCTAATACGAACAGGGACATCCAAAGAAAAGAGCTGTGGAAGAAAGTTTACCTGAAATCTGAATCCTTGTTGTGTTTTTATATACACATAAGAGATATCATAGTTCATTTACTATGACTTTACAGGTAAAACATTGTTCTAAGTAGAGTTGGGTCAGTTTCTGGTTTTGCCGGTCTGGTCTGGTGTACAAGCTTAAACCAGTTTGATTTCCAACTTGTATTTATGGTGTCTCCTACTCGTCTTCACTAAGACGGGCTCATGAGGGATATTTACGGCCGCCAAAGTATATCTGGCCAAATTTTTTTTTTTAACTAGTATGTTCACATTTTGGGGGGGCAATAAGAAAACACATGGCAGAGTTAGCTTCTAAGAAAACTAACTCAATTTTAAATACTTTGGACAAAAAAGGTGTGCCTAGCTTTCTTTTTATTATTCTGTTTATTGGAAGTTGACAAACAAGCTTCGAGATGTATTACTGCTACCAAGTGGGCTGGAGTTGCTTCGGCTGCTGAGTCAAGTGCAACACCTAGTGGTCAGAATTAGTACTGGTCTGGTCGGAAGTTTGGCTTCATATCAAACCTATTTAAAAAAATGTGACCCAACAGTAGTTCAAAGTATCTACTATGGTTAATACATGTCCTTTAATAATGGACAGTTTCCAAAAATTACTTCAAAATTCTATTCATCAATGAGAATAACAAGGTTAATGGATTCAAACCCATTCCACAAAAATCAAATCCTATTAAAAGTTTCAACAAAGAAGTGCATTCCTGACATTGGTCAGCATGTCAG
This sequence comes from Serranus cabrilla, assembly GCA_903364295.1. Classification (NCBI taxonomy): domain Eukaryota; kingdom Metazoa; phylum Chordata; class Actinopteri; order Perciformes; family Serranidae; genus Serranus; species Serranus cabrilla. Next base: position 978,805 of record CAFUXE010000135.1, on the reverse strand, counting down.
CGTCTTTTTTCCCATTATATTGAGGCCTTCTTCCTGTATGTGAAACTTGGACTCTCCTAGCTTGCTGAGGGTGAGAAACAGAAATCCATTGAGAGGCCAGTAATTAACTCCTTTACTGTAATTAAAACACTCGAGTCTCTTAAGGGTGTCAGCCTCCTAATGAGTTGTGACATTTTCCAGGCTCCGTGTACCCAAAACTGTACTGTCACTGTACGCTACCTATACGCAGACAGTTCTGCACAGCGCAAAGGAAGTGTTCACAGCTGGGCGAGGAAGAAGAAAAAAAATAAAAGGAAAGGGGAAGAAAGAGGAAGATGGGACGCTTTCATTGCCCTAGAAGGATAGAGAGAGGAGGAAATAATGAAATATCAGGGCTTTGTGAAAAATAGAAAAATAAAAATGGGGGGTGCAGGTAGGGGTGCGGTTGGGAGGAGGAGGAGGAGGGGGGTTAGGAATTGTGTCTGAAACATTTTGTATGACCTCCTCCCTCGCCCATCCATCAGGCAGGCTGGCTCATTATTCTAACTAGCCAGTTCTTTTCTTCTGTTGCGGGACGCCATCAGCTGCAATCTGCATGCCAATTATCGGCCAGACCCCCTGATACCCCTGCATGGAAAATGATCTGTCAAGGAAAAGAAAAAAAAGGAAACGAAAAAGCGAGAAGGCTTGTGCACTGTAGCCCCAATCTCTCCAACCCCCCCATCTTCCCCCTTTTACACTCTATTCCTCTCTCTCCGCTTTCCTGTACAGCAGTGACAGGGCTTCCTAGAAAATTAATCTATGGAAAGAGAAGAATAAAATTATAAATGTAGCTATTCTCCCACTCCGGCCGCTCAGTTCTCTGGGCTCCGGAGGGCAGGGGAAGTGGAGTTTGTGATAATTGCCAGGGAGAGGGGGGCGATAACAAAGGGACACTCTTCCCCTGAATGTTACACTAAGGGCAAGAGGAGCGGTCATGAAGCAACCATCATGCTTTTTACGCTCCCAGGTATGCTTCCTTTTTTCCTTTCTTTCCCATCTATTTCATCATCAAATTACAGATGAGATGAGCTGCCATTTCTGATCACACTCTTGATCTCTTAACTGTGGTGCATAGGCAGTGCCAGGAATAAAGAAATTTGATGTCAGCGGGCCATCTGGTAATCGCTGAAACCACATGAACTGTGCCCGATGATCACAAACAAAGCCTGAATACATTTAAAAGTCACAATTGACCATTGGCTGAGTCTCACCCCCCTTGGTTGCGGTTGCCTGTCAAGCCTTCTGGTATGCATGGCCTTCGTGCATTTGAAAATGATAATGGTATAGCACTTGAAAATCCTGATTCATTTTTAAAACAATGGGTCCTCAATTTCAGATAGGAATAGGCAAAAGCAGGCTTCTCCTTTCTAGCTGGCAACCATTTTTATCAGCTACAACTAGCTAGCTAATTAAGCTAGCTCCAGGAGTTGGTTGAAAACTGTCTTTGACTGACTTTTTAAAACAAGTAATCTGCAGCAGGGATCCTAATTATGTACTTGATGGCTTCAGACATGATATAGTGCTGAAAGTTTCAGGCTGAAATTGCACATCCCAGGCAGAAATATAGCATCTTCACCAGGTGATGATCTATGTCGTAGAGATGATTGAAATGCTGAGCTATGTAGTTAGTCCTGTATGATGAGGAACAATGTAAGATTAGACCGTTATTTCAAATGAATATACGATTAATTTGCTGTTTGGTTTACATATTCATTGATACTTTGAAAATGTATGTTTTTAACTTTTGATATTACAAGAGAAAACGCTTTTAGGATGATCCTGTAAAACATTATGCTATCTTGTGTAACGCTGGGTTGTACACTTTCCGAAATTAAATGGCTAAATTTAGATTTGTCCATTGTTATATTAAGCCATACAAAGTGTAACATCCGTGCATTAAAAACAACCAGATCTCTTCCAATCTATGGGCCCATGGAGCCAGCACACTAGAGACTACCTGGCAGAGCTGACTACATCTGGTTTATAAGTAAATTATTAACTTGATACTTCATCCAAACACTCACAGGAGAGGAAAGCACATTACTATCACCAGATAGGTGAAAACTTTGTTCAGCTCATTTTCTGTATGCAGTGTAGCATGAAATCATGGGAAATTTAGCACGTTTGTTAGCCAACTAACCTGCCATTAACAACCTGATGCTTCATCCACATTTCCGCAACCAATCTAACTCATAGTATTGAGTAGTGCCTGCATTGAAGGCTTTCTTTTTCCATAACCTGTAACCCCACGAATGTATACATGAAGTGGCCCTTGGCCTTGATGATAACATTTGGTTGTTCAGTTACTGAAGCTGGTCAGCTAGCTAGCTGGACATGCTAACCATTTTAGGGTATTTATTCCACTTTAGGAAAGCATACAACAAAAGCATTCCCTTTGAACTCTTTAATTGTTGGGTACGTCAGTCCCATGACACGTGGAGTCATCCCAAGCTATGAGCAAACAATCACTATTCAGAGGAGAGCTTTAACTAATGGTCAGTTTAGTTTGAATTATGACTGTGTTTCCTTTTCATTCCACCTATTTTTTGGGACATGATGAATAAGTGAAATAGGTGGCTGGCACATTAGGACTTCTGACTGGATCAGGCAACCTAACAATAGGATATAATCATGACAACACGTATACAAAGTTAGACTTTGCTGTCTGTTCTTAAAGCCAAATCCTCGTTGTTCCTTCTTTAAGAGATGAGGCAATGAATCTATGTGTGAATGACAGCTGAGAAAAAAACCCCACAAAGCCAACGTGATCCTGATTTCCAGCACAGAGAGGAGAAGCACTGAAGCCAGGAGAGGAACTCGGCAGAAGCAGCGGAGAATTGGGTTTGCTCTGTCTGCCTTTGTGGTGCATGTGTGTGAGCTTTGATTAAAGACAGAAGATTCTTTAAGCACATTAGGGCCATTTTGTCCAATTGTTTCACGCCCTCTTCCATATCCACCCGCACAAAAGATACAGACTGCAGCACAAAGCGATGCTCACCCTCTTTACTCTGCTCTATCACACTGAGCAGGCCCAGTGCAGGCACAAACAGGCAAGGACCAGAGGAATTATGCTCTTGTGTAGTACTAGTAGCAGCAGAAGCGTCAGTGTAATGTCTTATCACTGTAAGGGCAGATGAAGAATTGACACACAAAGGCAAAGAAAACAAAAGGCACCATGTAGTCCCATGTTCAGAGCCAATATATGTATGTGTGTGTGTATATATATATATATATATAAAAAATAGTCTGGAATAAAACATGTATATCAGATGAAGACTTCCCACAAAGGACAGCTGTAATATCTTGTTAATACATTGGGTCATAGCAGCACTGATAGGGTCAGTAATTGATATGGTTGTAGTGCCAGAGACCCACTTCTGTAGCCTGCAGTGCACTTGTGTAAAATCTGTGCAGCATTAAACTAACAGCACATGCATTTCATTTGCAATCATCCCCTAAATTCAAAGTCTCGGGGTCTGACGCGGAAATGCAGCGAACAAAACTGCATTTCGATATTCACAGAGAAGAGGAAAATGACTCTGTTAGCATACTCAGTAAGAGAGCTGAACCCAGGCCAGCCAGCCACCATACCCTAGAGTAATAATTAAGAATCCTGTCGCTGAGTTGTCAGTAGTCAATTACACCTCCTGTTCACTCGGGCGCACGATCTGACTGCAAGCAATGCGAAGACACTGGAGCTGTCATCAGAGATGGAAAAAGAAGGAAAATGACTGAAATGAAGATTACTGTGGAGTGGGGATTTTGAGCAGGGTTTAACAGTCTCTGTCAGGAGGTGAGTGCTGAATGCGAGTGACCAAACGCCCTCCCAAACATGAAACCATTATTGCCGATTACACAGAACGGGGACTTTGGTGGTGCATTAATTGAAGCTTTGGCTTGCATCAGTTTCCAATTACTTTTATGCTAGCCTACGGTTAATGCGGTGACAATGGATGGTAGGAACACACTCCACAGACGGAGGACTGGGTATGAAGTGAGGGAGGTTCTTGTTGTCACTGAGCGTGAATATAGTCTGATGTGGGAGGCAGAAAGGCTGCAGTGCTGTTCCTCTCAGCACGACTATGGAAATATTCAACAAACAGAGCTGGTTGAGGCCAAACACCAACAGCTAAATACATGGAGCTGATGATGGGACACTGTACAGGACATAACCAGTTAAAAATGACCGTGGCCACAGAGCACCAAGAGCCAGTTGCACAAGCTGGTTGTTCAAACTAATTAAAACATAAATGTTTTAGTGGAGTTTTATCAACACTAAATATAAGCAGGTTGCAACACACAAACTTGTCCTTACATAGATATTAATAATTTACCAACAGATGTGCGTGTTGCTCACTTATCTTATTGACACAATAACATTAGCCTGCTTATATATGACATGCTGAGAGTGGAGAGTAAATGTGCTATGATGAAATAGGGTTGGCATATCTGACAATTCATAAATCACTGTAGTTTGAAGATTAAAATTGATATTTAGCAAAAGAAACACCTCAAACATTACAACCACATAAATATTGAAGCAATAACCATGAAGAAAACAAATAAATGCCAACATTTACAAAATATTAACTGTTCATTTTAATATGTAAATAGGCCTCCAAAATATGTCATCTTTGGCAGTTATGTTATAGCATATGATGATGTAGCTGTTTTACCAGCTAAGACATATAAGAAGATGCAATAATTGAATGAAAAACAATGTATGGACTCATACGAAAATAATGCTGCTCATCACTTCATTAACACTTTACTGAAAGACTATGCCTTTGCCTGTATTTTCTTCTTTTCTTCATATTTTGCTGTTTTCAGGATGTCTTTGGGCGTCAACAAGGAGGCTTTGGGCCCCACATGGTGATGTTAACCTCCAGCCAATAACAGCATGTACGATGTATTCCCAGTTCCCTGGTGTCTGATACTGACGCACAAGGCACCCTGGCATCAAGCCGCAGTATTTGATGACCTGGGATGAGAACAGGTTGTTATATCGCCATGTGGTTGTAATTTGAGCGAGGACAGTCTGAGGAATTCTAAGAATCTGACAGCAATGGTGGCATTGCTCGGTCTTCTGTTACTGTTTTGATTGAGAGACCCCTAGTGGCAGAATATGACATATTGTACGTTAAGGGCACATTTACGCTGAAAGAGCTATAAGCGGTTCTCATTTACTTTCCTTTGCCAGCAAAATTCCACCAAACACCAGAAAGGCCAAGACCTGAAAGAGAAGTTATGTTTTAGCAGAGTTTTCACACTGACCTAGTTTTGTTCATTCTTTTCCTTTCATTGAAAACTGAAGCTACTGTAATTATTACCTCTATAGAGGGCCACATTTAATACCCTAATGTATTATTAGCTGGATTTGCTACAAACAGATTAAACAGGAGCAAGAAAGGCTTAGGTAATTTGATAATTGCTTTTGGCACCTGTGTTTTGTGCTCCTCTCCCTGTAGCCGAGCAGGATGAATCCCTCAGCAGAGTTTTAAGCTTTATAGTGAAGGCAGAGAGGGCTGAGGAGCGGCTCAGCACCCTGCTGTGTGACGCTCTGAAAAGGCTACGCTCTCACGTCTGCTCCACATTGCCCCTGCTCAGCATGTCTTAGATTCAACCACATCCAGATTTTTATCACAATATGAATTAAACCTTGATTTTCTGTCCACTCAGCAAGAGAGCTCCACCAGTGATATTGGGGATACATCATTTCACACTGTGGACAGGCAATTCGCAAAGGTATGCAAAGGAACATAAACTCACTTTTTTTTTCGTGATGGCCTCAAAATTGCAATAAAGGTTCTTGACACTGATTTGTATTTATTTATTTCATTCCTCACCTATCCTTATATTCAAACCCTTTCTGTTTCGACCCGGTCTCTGAGGATTCTTGCTTGCAGGAGGGAAAAAAAAAAAGAAAATTAAAATCCATCAGCTAATGTGTCGCCTGGTAATGAAATAAGAATCTGACACTCTCTCGCATTGAAATGCAAAAGAGGTGTCCTGGCTTTACCCTGGCAATTTATCATAAAAGCCAGTGAATTTCTACTTAATATACATGAGGTACAGTGAATTATTACAGGGCTTGCCATTATAACAAACTTCTCAAAGTGCACAGACAAAAGGGTCAAGTATATTATTTTCCCTTACGTCACTCGGACGGATGATCTAAATGGCTTTTCTGAAGTTGGGGAATTTCATACTTTCTTTGAATATGTTTTATACTTTGTCCCATTTTGCACAAAGAAACCCTTTTTACCCTCTGTTCCCTTTTTTTGGTGGAGAGAAAATGGAAGAGAGAGGGAACAGAGAGGCAGGGCGAAAATGTCACCTGCTAGTATCAGAGTGCTTTTCCACAGCTCTAATTCATCTCTGCCAGCAGCATGTCTCTACTTTCCTTTTCTTCCCGGGCTGCACCAAAATGAGGCCTATAAGTCCACTGATTCATCCACTCATCAAGCATCTTGGCTTTTTTTTATGCACAAGTAACACAACAAGAAAAAAATCTGCATCATAAGGATGAAACAACAACTAGATGATTAATCATTCCTTCTTAATCTTGTGATTCGGCTCGGTTAAAATAATAAAAAGTTAATAACGAGTGTGATTGATATATGAGCCTACTATGTTCGAAAAGTGTACTCACTGAGGGACAATGGTGAATAATGCCCAATAATATCAAGCGCTGCACTGTATCATTTTTTTGATTGATGAGTTTTGTCAAGCGACAGCCTAAAACAGTTTATGCGTCTGTCAAATGAATGATTAATGATCAGGAAGCTAATATCACCTCAAACAGGATCATGTTACAAACAACCTCTGAAACTTAATGCATTGTTGTTGTCAACATGTCCACCATTTAATAGTAAATTATGATTGTGTATCACTTGTGACGCAACAGAAGTCCTGTATACTGCCTGATAAAATTCAACTCTGCCAATGATGTTCTTGAAGTGTATTATTTTAGCATTGTTATTTGTCTATGCTATAAATTCTTCAATGAATAAATACGAACTGTGTATATGATTTATAATCAAAGACCACACTTGAGCTTTGATAGGTGACCTAACTGGAGCCCGGGGATCATAAAACTGCATTATAAGCGACACATCCGAGTGTTTCACCGTAGAATGAAGACTGTCATATCAACATATGATGCATGTAGTCACTGATAATGTATAATTTATATGACACATTTTCACTGAGGCAGGCATAATGCCATTATCATATTGGAGAATGTTTTTGGTTCTCCCAGGGGACATCCCAACAAATCAGCATGTCTCAAGCAAACCAGGGCCAAAGATTAATGATAAACATGACAAGGACAAATTAGAATATGTAGAAGTTAGCATGTGCGGGCCACGCCAAATATCCCCGAGCTAAATAAATAGACATGCATTCTGATCTGTTCCCTGTTGTCCAATTTTATAAATAGTCCTGTCGGCCTGTTTATGAACTTCTAGAATATGTGTTTTTATGTGGACGAAGGCTGCAGCTGTCATGTGTAATAATACTGCTGCAGACATGGAGTGAATGATTAGCATTACACATTCAGTTGTCAGCACCACTAAACTGAGCTAGCAACAGTGATAGAACAAATACTCAGATTAAATACTTGATTAATTAGGAATACTATATTTTAAAAGGTCCTTTTTTTAAAACATAAAAAATAGATTTATTTTGGACATATACTTGTGAAATGTTAGATAAAAAGGTCATTAGCATTCTCATGTCTGTACATTAAATATGAAGCTAATAGCCACAAGACGTTAGCTTGTCTGCTAGTCTGGCTCTGTGGCTCTGTCTAAAGCGCAATAATTAACATGTTATATCTTGTTTGTTTAAAACATACAATTCTGTGTTTCGATCAGGTTTCGATGGGTTCATGTGCTTATTTAGATCTGATGACTTCCTGTGGTCTTGTTGTCACTTCACCCACATCCTTTTTACACTCTTGCATTGGCACAGGGTATCTGTATGACACAAAGCAAGCACACTTAAGACCACTTTATCCTTCTGCTGACTAAAATGCGAAGAAAATTATTTAATTGTGTGGCTCTTCCAGACTTTCCAAATTAATAAGTCATTTTGTGGGGGTTGTTAGCTTAAAAAAAAAAAGCATTTCCCTTGAAGCCTATGGGAAACATATTCGGGCCAAATGCCATCATTTGATATTGTGAAACCACCAAGTTTGACCACCAAGAAAACTGGCTTCATAGCCTGGCGCTCCTCCTGGGGGCTTATGGGAAGACTAAGAAAAGCTGTTTAGTGCAGGTGGGACGGTTGTTGGATAGGCAGTGCTAATGTTCTGTTTAAAAGTAAAAGTTTTCATTAATATATTAACCTGTCAATCAACTTCTGTACGTCATATATGTAGGTTATTTGAATCCAAACCCTCTATACCGTTTTCCCAACTTTAACCAGTTTTGGCAAGTTTCACAATGTTAATGACAAGTTTAAAACAACAAGTGTGCAACTGATTTGCAACATTAAATAAAGTGTCAGATTTGGTAAGTTATCATATTAACCTGTTCAATAATTGTTCCATTATTATAATATTGTTGAAATATTATTATGGTCTATTCGTTTATCTGGGATAACTTCATCTTCAACAGAGATGAATAATTTGTGAACTGGCCACATGCTTTGTTTGTAAAACCAAGTAACTACAGCTGATAAATAAATGATGGTTAGTAAAAAGTTATTTATTTGTTGCAGCATAAGTATGAATCCAGTGTATTTGAGTGAAGTACTGGAGTTAATGTAGTTACATTACATGAGTGGCATTAGCACCATAGTAACCTTACCGTGAGAATCTCTGAGCGCTGCCTGTGCTGAATCAGAGAGCTAACTTTATTGTTTTTGATGGGGAGCATAAATCCCAATAACCATCAGTAGTGAGTGCTGAGCCATTAGCCCCCCTGAGTGACTGTCACATCCAATGGAGAAGCCACTCCTCCATCTCCACCTGAGGCTCTGGAGATGGATGGCCTGCCGCTCCATGGTGCGCTGGCTCATTTCTGCCCCGGTACAGAAGTCAGTGCTGATTAAAATATCCACACTGGGTCCTTATTTCTATTACCAATTCACTCAGCCAGTCCAGACCCTCTCAATTAAAGTGCATGGGCCCAGATGAATGGAGATGAGGGGGTGAATGGTAGCTGACAGAATTACAAACGCTCACAGTCACAATTTATCCTCCTGACAATTAGGAGCAATTTGTTTCATGCTAACTCATCCTTAAGGTTTCAGAAGGTCTTATTTGATATCAACAGTGGAGGCTGCAGCTGTCACAATCCCCAAAGTGCCACTCTCCATTTTGATTATACACAGTTGGCTGCACTTTACAGTACGACTGATGGTTTCCTCAATGCTTCTCTTACACGTAAATGTAATAGATGTTTATACAGGCCGTGCCAAGTCAAGCTATGTGTCTCTCGACCTCCAGGATCCTGATTCAGCCTTGAAATCTGTGCTTCTTCTTTATATACCAGATCTCCTTCTGCTGCACGTTGATGCTCCACACAATCAGATTCACAACGGTAATTATTATAACAGGTTATAAGGCAAAACAGAAATGTGTAAGCTTTCTCGACAACCTTTTAACTCCAGCCGCAGCTATGAAAACGGAAAAAAAAAGTGATGGCGACTTTGCAGCGAGAATGTCTTAGGCTCGGGCACAATGGAGTACAGCTCTCAATGACTGAGCCACTTTCTTTAGCGGAACCACTAAACTTCTATGGCGATATTCTATTGTGCTTTGAAAAAGGGCTTTTGAAATGCATTAGCACTACACACTTTCTGAAGAAAGACCAAGCACGGATTTGATACATAGCGACGGAACAAAAAAGAGAAAGAAAAAAATAAATAAAAGAAGCAGGATGCAATCATTTTTTTAAAGATTTGCCCAGCCCCCTTGAGATCTCTCTTTCATTGTTTGCTGACGACTTGATACTGCAAACTTCTATCTATTTTTTCTTCTTCTTTTTCTTCTGCCGTAGCAAATTTGTTTTCAGGCTCCATAAAATAGCCTTTTCTTATTTCAAGCAGCAGTGTATGCAGTGGAAAATCTTTCACATAATATATCCTTAAAAGCACATTACTCTGTCCCATACAGCGTTAAGAGTTAAGAACACAGTTAATATTTACAGTTGAAAAAAATGGGAGAAAAGGAAAGGATTTTGCCAGGGAATAAAACACCCCCACCCACGTATACACACTCACTCTCAGTGCAGCAGTTGAACAATTGCTATTCACAATCCTATCCTTAATGCCTAAGACCAACATAAAAGAGGGGAGTTTAAGAATATAGGGATAAGCCCTTTCAGCTTTTCTAAGTCTTAAGGCTGGTTTATGCTCCATGAATACTGAGCATCGGCAGCCAGTGCTGTTGCCACTCTAAATAGATATTACAATGATTTGGGAACAATGCATTCGACTGATTCCCTCAGACACAAAAATACATATATGTGTATATATAGTGAATAGGAGGCAAACATTAGCGCTCCCTGACAATACAAGCATTTTTGATGTAGAAGGGTAGAGCAAGATTAATGTCTGAGCGAGAGAAAAGGCGAGATACCACTTTGGGTGTTTGCTGGGAAAGCTGCAGCGGGAAGATGCTTTGAGAGTCTAAATCCCCCCCTGAGTACAATGCAGGGCTGCTGATACAACCAACAGACACGGGGTCACCTCCCCTCAGGGAGACAATGGAAGCACAACAACAAACTGGAGTGAGGAAGCACTGGGGGACTGTACCAGCACAAAGGCATCGAGAGGAAGGCAAAGGGGGGAAATAAAGTAGGGGGGAAAATGCAATTTGCCAGCGTTTTCCATCATTATTATTATTATTGCTAATATGCATCAAGGGCTGCTGAATGTCAGCAAATGCAGAGGAAGAAAGTGACCATTCTCCAAAATATCATCCTTTAGCTTTGGAGAAGCAAGGAAATTAGACTACTGTGCACGTCTGCCTCTATCATACTAAATGACAACATATGGGAGCATTTAATATGCTAAAAGATGATTTTGAAGAGGGCCGTCTTGCAGCACAAGAGAGGTATGGATAAACAGTCCCTTTTTTTTGCCACTTAAGCTTTCCAAACGGCCTCGGGGCTCCAGAACAACTCCGACCCTTGTGTCTCCTCTCCCAATCCAAGATTAGCCTGTCTTCTTGTCTTAATCCAGCAGAAACGCTGCATCCTGACTCCAACACCTCTCCACAATTACTGCACTCCATAATCCCCTGCCTGCCTCCATTTTTCCCTACTGCTTTAAGAGGGGTAAAGATCAGGGGTGAGCACTCATCCCCGAGCCCTCCCCTGCCTCTCACCATGGCAGTTAAGTGTCTGTGGAAATCATAGAATGAGTAAGCCTTGTGACAGCTTATTAATACTTCTCTCTTCTCTAGGGTTTACCAATGGTCAGTCCTTAAGTATACTGTACTGGATTAAAAGGATTTGCTTGTAGCTCAGGTTGGCTTCTGCAAAGAGGTATTTCGGCGCAATTCTCCCGCTCTGTTCGTACTAAGATGTCACTTGAAGGGGTCTAGAGTCGCATTGTGCACCAGGCTGATGGTCTACAAGATATTATGTGGAACATGAGGCTAAGGTCTTTTTCATGGCCAGTACCTGCTCCCATGATTTCAAGTGGCACTTGATCCCCTTTGGAGGAGCAAAAAGCCCCGGAGCCTATAGGTCTGAAATACAGTAACCAGATGAACTGAGAGAGGGGCTCTTTATTCGGCAAACTTTGATAGTTTTTAGCGCTGTTCCAAAGAATGACCACCGCAGTTCTCCTCCACTTAAAGCTGCTGTTCACTGCAGTGTACACAGCCGAGCAACAATGACTGTGGCGCTTACAGAGACGAGAGATGTGCTTAAATGAATCATCCTGCTGGCTTAGCATAGCTTGGCTGCCTCTGTGCTCTGGATGTCTTTAATGCGTTTGTTTGCCTGCAGGCCCTCCGATTCTTTCTTCCCGCTTTCTCTGCTTTCTAGCCCGGATAGATTATACGTATTTTTTTTATATTTATTTCAAAACCTAAATGGACTTGAATCGATCAATTCCTCATTGTGCGTGTGACGAAAGCTGCAAGGGAAGGGGGGGGCAACCAATATGACAGATGTTACAATTCAGATTTCCTTTTCATTCTTTTTCAAGTAAACACAATGGCATATCGAAAGGCATTTCAAAAGCTGTTTTAAATTGATTTAAGTTAGCTCCTTGTCATAAAGCTGTGTGTTCACAAGTATCACAAAGATGACTGGGAATGGAGAAAGAGAGTAAAAGAAAGCTGCCTCCTCCAAGGACTCTAAGCCATTGTAGGCTTCTACCCAAGCCTTAGATTTAAAAAGGGACCAAGCCTGGACAGATTTGCTCAGAAGTCTTTTCAGAAGATATTTTTTGAGCCGGAGATAGTCATCATGGAGAATAAACAACTTACTTTCAGAGAAGGGAGGGACATGAAAGAATATGGAGGCAAAAATGTCCCACTGGTAACGAAATCAAGGAAAATAGAAGGGCATCAGAATCCTCTAAGCCTCCATATCAAATGTCCCACCCGATCTGGAATTCACAATAAAAAAGACAGCACTTGTGCATAATATAACGATTGACATGACATATCACTACAGCAGAGGAAATAAAATGGGGAAAGGAGAGAGCCTTTTATGTTCAGAAAATATGATGTGATTAGGGCTTTTGATGCTGGAAGCTACTCATATTTTTTTCTCTCTGCATCAAAAGGTGAGATCTTAAGTTTTCCTATTTCTCCATCCTATCGTTCAGTATCTTCAAAAATTATTACTGCCGCATAACTGAATTAATCGACACAAGTACAATTGAGTTGGAACCTCTGTTGCCCTAGCTACAGGGACAATACCGGGGTTTTCATCCAGTCTCATCTGTTCCATTTAGGCGACATGATTTTGGGAGCTTCTAATCTGCCATGCCTCATTCCGACAGAACGGTGACCACAAATATGCTGCGTCCTCAAACTGTGATAGATGGGCTGAGGCGGAGGAAGAGAAAAGACAGGAAGTTAGAGAGGGATAGCAGCTCACTTCTTGGAAGGGGAAGAGGAGAGAGATGTGTTCCACTCTGCGGCGCCCGAGCCTCGGAGAGAACAAAACATGCAATTAGAGCAGCAATACACTGTGAAGTGGTCATTACTAGAGCTAATGAGCGCGCTATCTGTCCGCACATTAAAGTGCTCGCTAACGAGGGCTTGTTCATCATCGGCGAACACAAGTCATCGCATAATCCTATCTCCTGTCCTCTCATCCCCCATAGCAGGGAGAGAGGCTCATTTGGGCCAGCGGTGGACAAAAGACGCCAAACAAGGCACGAGGCTTTGGCTCTGAGAGACTTCAACACTTTCAACTTGATCAGAACACCAGACTCTTGGTAGTTCTGAGGCTGCCTCCTATGCTAGCATCATGGTGAATCCACAGAAACAGAAGGAGAGTGGAGGGGACATTGAACTGTGTGCTGTGGTCATCTGACAAGTTTAAAAGCAGTCGCCAGGAAAATATGTTGGCATTGTACGTGTCTGCAAACCACTGATATGTTGATGTATAATACTTTGGCGGCCTTTACTGCAGGACTGCTCAAAATTTGATGACAGATTGCAAATTTAGGGCACTTTAATTACGGCTGTTTGATGCGGTAGTGTATTAAATATAAGCAATTCAAAGTATTTAAATGGACAGCAGAAGATTAAATGTAATGCATGCCTTTCATTTCAGGTTTCCGAAGGCCCTCCATTGGACCACGAACCGCACTTTAAGTAACTATGCTGTAGAACGTAGGCTCAGAGAGTAGGTCAGCATGGACATAACAGACACAACACTTATGGAGACTGCAGTTTGTCCTGTGTGTTGCCCGTGTGAAACTGAAACTTCACTTAAGTAAGAAACTGAGAAGTTTTTGTTAGAAATCAAAACAATAACCACGTTTGAAATTGCGATCTAATGTGGCAAAAATTGATGCCCAGGTGTCCAGACAAAGCCTCAGAATGTGAACGAGTTGCAGTGGTTAAGAAATGAAATCTGTGGTTTGTTGATGTATCAAAGATATACCTTTCTCCTCTGAATATCGAGCATAATTAATTTGTATTTTCTTTGCTAAAATGTTAGTTACAGAGCGAACAGCAACATTTAGCATTATAGAAATAAGTTCATGAAAGTCAGTTGATGTTAGCTTTAAATTTGACACAGTTTGGTTAGCGCTAACGTAATCTTTCTTGCCAAATCTCATGAGAATTTGGCTAACGTTAATGGTTCTGTTGCCAGATCTCACGAGAGCTTGTTGCTTAGACAGAAGCGTTTCAAACAATGTCAATTTTCTAATGAGTTGTCTGTTTAAAAGATGCCGTTCCAGTGTCTGAGTGTTCAGAAGTTACATAGTTTGGGGAAAATATTCAAAAATGAACTTCGGTGACACAAATACAGGTTAGTGAGCCGTCTAATTTCTGAACCGTCTGTAGCTCACTTTCAACAAAGTACTCTGGCAACTGGTTTGTAAAAATAAAAGGCGATGTTGTTAATTAGGTGATTTTTAGGTTAGCCCACTACAACGGTTGACATAAAAAGGACAACCGATCTGACTAACCCTCTTTCTATCTGACTTACTCATTCAATTTCTATGGGTGAATCTTTGGATCTTTAAATATTTAGATTATCAGAAATACACCCTTTCAAATATAAGTTTCCATAATAGAAATAGTTGTTTGTGCTACGTGAAACTGAGAATGAGGTTAATGTTTTTCTTACACTGTCCTGTCTATGATGACATAAAGAATGTACCTTTTAGTAAAATGTCCCCCATTCATGCAGATGTTTTGGTGATTAAGAAAAACTTGAGTTCTGCTTCAGGAAGGGAATGTATTTATGTTGCAGATTTAATTTTTGAAGCATGGGAGAGGAGGCAGAATGTTTTGTTCAGGAATAAAGCTGGTTGACTTACGAATGGTTTGAGCACTGTAACTTTATTTTTGGTGTCTTGTGTCTTTGTGTGCATAACACAGAAATCAAGTAAATCAATCAATCAAAAAAACATAATTATTGCTGACACAACTTCAGGCAGGTCTACACTCTCTTTGAGGACTTCTCCCAAGTTTCCACGGCACAAATGTCACCTGCCGCCACAAGAGGGCACTGCAGCCAAGCATTTTCCCTCCAACATGAGCCCCAGCTGCTGCTGCTGCTGCTGCTGTGTGGCATCCCATACTGTAAGCTGATAAAGACAAGACAGCCGATAGTTGCATCAGATAAAAGGGAAGGGAACACGCTCCATAGGGTTCGCAGATTCTTAAACACTTATTATCTATTTGATTCATTCCTGATTGCAAAATATTTTCATGGGCAAATCCTCCCACAGGGCGAGCAACCTCTCCCCCCCTCACGCTTTGTGTCCTTGTGTTTCTATTTACCCGAGAAAAGAAGCAGTTGGGGGGGGAGCAGAAAGTTTAGGCTGCCACTGTCTCCGAGCAGCAACAAAAATTTGTCACAATAAAATGAAATCTTTGGCATTCAGCACCCCCTGAACATTAAATACAGCTTGAGTGTAAAAAAAAAAGTCAAGACGAGCCTGTTAAAAGAGTGACTGACACAGAAGTGAATACATCTGTATTCAAATAAAAGAAAGAAAGAATAAGAAGATGAATTTGGATTTATTTTTTTTTCTGCATGTGTGTGTGTTTGTTTCCCTCCTGTCTCCACGGGGCAATGTTCTGGCAGTCACAATCGGATGAACAAGTTTTTCCTCCACCATTGTTGAGTCTCTAACACTCCGCTATGACTCATTCCATACCCTGTAATTATGTTTGGGGAGAAAAAAAACAGATTTTAATTCTTTTTAATTGTGTAAAGCTGAGCAAACTGCTGGCTGAACGCAGACGTTATGTGTTTAACCTTGGGCACCAATATCCCCACATAAACCACGACTGCATGAGACCTCAAGATAAACAATGGACAAATAGGAAACAGCACAAATATTTAAAATCATTAGCTTTTTTTTATATTGTTTTCAATTTAGTGCACATATTTGCATTTAAAAGAACAAAGCACAAAAATTCAGGTCACTATGAATAATTTTTCTTGACAGGAGACATTTTAATGGGAATAATACTATTAATAAAATCATCCGGCAGTCTAATTGTTATATGGCGCTGTAGCAGACCCTGTGGAGGGAGCGTATCTGTGGTGCATCTCAAGAGTGCTTCTGATTACTTCCTCTCTATTCATCATTTTGTCGTCTGGCCCCAAGGCATCAATAAACAACTGTCATGGATCCAAGTGATGGCAAATCAGTCAGCTTTCACAGCACAAAGCCACTAATGCAATTTTATTGTTCATTACTTTATCATAATATTATATCTATTATATCTAACAGCCAGATTAAGAAGTGTTTGATTATCTCGCGAGTTTCAGGTAAAAACTGTGTTTCTACGAAGGAGATTTATATCGTACGAACCAGGTGCTATCTGGATCTTTTTGTGGCGTAATAGGGTGTGATATAGTCTATCAACTGTACCTCCAGTGTGTGTCCGTGTTGCTGTATGCATAGATAGATAAACACAGACACACGGAGTGATGTGCGATCAGAAGCATCAGAGAGTTGAGCTGCAGTAGCATTGCCCCCAAGGGACTGCTGCTGTGCCTGTGCAAACATGTGGACCTCGCTCCGCCACCTGGGAGCGAAAAGGGGAAGACAATCAAGATCAGCAGCCCAGATAATCTCTGTTTAGGACACTACATGCATTTAGGCTGAAATGTGAGACTACATGGGAGTTGTTTTTGATCTGTACATGTTTGTTCAGCATCAGTATCAGGCGGCAGCTGGTTTCTGGGATGAAGTAGTGAACACGGTGGCTGGGAAAGAAAAAAAAAAAGGGAGTAGCTGAAATATTTTAGCGCAAGCATGCACACTTGCTGGATTGAGCTTGAAATAAATTCACAATTTAATAGGACTCCAGACAAAAATCTGTGCACAGAACCAATTTCAAAGCACCCATTTCGGGGTCAGTCTCATCTCAGCTGTGCTGGGCAGCAATCATACTGCGTGCACACAAATGATGCTTAACCACAATTAACCTGGAGGGTGTGCCGTGTACTCTAGGACCATTCAATCTCACTTTCATATCACCAAGAAGTTAGAAGTTAAGAGATTGTCTTGGCTCCTCTCTCATCAAGCATCAATAATTGATTGAGGCTTCTGGGACACATTGAGCATTGTGTCTTCGGGGGGTGATCAGCAAACGGACCCTTCGCGTGGGAGGAGAGGGCACCCAGTGGTGCTTTGCTTGACCCAACCAATCCTCTATTATTTATTACAGCAAAAAGGATCCTGGTGGATGGGTTAAGGAGGTCAGTCCACATTTAGTGCTTCCTCGACAGACGTCCCTGTGGTTTAGATTGAGCATTTCGCGCTACGCTGCCTCTCCCACACATGCCCTGATTTGATATTAATATCAATCTTCTTTTTACCCTTCTCTTCATTGAGATTAGCACCTCTCTTTTTTCCCCCATTCTGCCGTTCATTTGAGTCTAAGGAGGACAGTGTGAAACATACTTTGCTGTAGAAGAATAAAATCCTAAATTGGTATTTTTCGTGCGCACGCACGTCTAAGTTAAGCTCACATAAGTTTATGCATTGCAAATCAACTCCCCCTACGCATTCATACACACATGCACACAAGTGTTTAAAACTGGCACATTTCCAATATTACTTCTTGTAGCAGTCAGCTGAAAGAGAGTTTATTATGTTGGGAATTAATGCACGATTGAATAATAGCTTTGTTTGAAATTCTCATCCAAAATATCAGAAAATGAAATGAAAATAGGAAGCAAGGGTTCCCTATAAAGGTAAAATATGTAATATTTATGCAATGAAATGACTAAAGTGACTAGACTTATGTTACAGATTTTGTTCAGTTGTGAACTCACATTATCCCAAACAATGTGCAAAGCCAGCTTCATGACCAATGCCTGTCACTGAGAGGCTATCATAATTTTACTTTTTTAAATATTTTGGTTATTTTTAACTTTTTTATCTGGATGAAGGATTTTGGTCATCAGACATCTGGATCAGCCCCTCTGCTGACATGCTGAAAATTGTGAGGAAGATACAGGTTTGGCCCAGAACTCTGACACAAAGTGTCGCTATTTGACGACCTGTGTTAGATCTAAAGTTATCAAAGTAACAAGCCGGGCAACAACTCAGCTTACAGCCCCACTGACGACATGTGGAAACGCGATGAGATCATTTGTTTTGGAGAGGAAGATAACTCTGCAAAAAATTCAGCTCCTGGTAACAACCTCCTTAGCAGTAAATGCTGAAGAAATTTAAACTAAGGGGGAAACTGACTGCAATGAAGGCACTATTCCATCTTTTGTTATTGTTTTGATTGTGAGACCCGTAGCAGAAGAAAATTACACATTGCGCCTTTAGCTCCAGACTCGTGTTTTACCGTGTTGACAGCAGTGCTGGACAAACATTAGCCCAAAGGCCCGTGGCAACGTCCTCAACACACCGTATCAGTGTGTCCTGTCACCCTGCCATTGTTCAACGCTGACACCAGCATCCTACTCAGACATAAGCAGGGTCAAAGTTCAGACCTCCAACACTTACACAGACGCTAACAAATGGCATCTAAACGTGACCTTGGGCCCCGGGGCTAAAACAATGAGGTGAAACAACATGGCCTCTGCCGGGTTCCTTACACACACACTGTGTCTGAGTGTGACAATAATTCTGTGTGAAAAGTTACCCCTGTGAAATAATGACATAAAAGCATCCATCAAAGGCTAACAAAGCTGAGGCCAAAGCACTGCAAGGAAGACGGTGAGAACAAACCTTTAAGTCTCTTATCAGCCGATGAAGGAAATTACACGGCTGCAACCCTGAAACATTTAATTAGCAGTTTATGTACTATCATGCTATATTACATCTCTGCCACCACTTCCCTACAATTGCTCTAAACGCCTGGAGCAGTTTGCAGTTGGTTTGATACTGAACACTTCTTTCAGGCCTTTTGTTTCTGCTGGCGTCTGGGTCCTGCCTCTGTCTGATTGTCAAGTCTCACCTAAACTTGATTCTTGTCTCAGATATCCTCATTTCAGAATACACGAGAACTCATAACTACTACAACAACCGAGAGGGCGCAACAAATCAAATTCATCTTCAACAATGTGACAGATTTGGAACATTTTCAGAAAGGAAGATCCCTTCTTTACAGCACAGCTTTTGCCAGCGATCACAATCAAAGTGTGTCTCTTTGTGTAGCAGCGTCTCCTCCGCGTGGGTGTGTACGCGGGTGTGTGGTTGGTACATTTGTGTTGCCGGGTCACCTTGAGCATTTTGGTGCACATGGCATGAGAGTCCCGTCGCTGTCTCTGGCGCGCTTGGCTGAGTACTTCCTCAAGCGCGACACTCCCACTCCAGCAGGGATTTCCACACACCAACGGTTGAATCTTCCTCTGGGCCTCCATTGCTAACCATTAGCGGCGGATTAGGAGAGCGAGTAAACGGAAGAGGAAGGGCTCCGGGGGGCAGCTATCAGGTGGATTTCCTAACCGACGTCCTCGGATGACCATCCACAGTTAGAAACCAGCTCAGCTTTCGGTTTAAACTTGCTTATCACACTGTATTCAAAATAGAGTCACAATTTTGGCTGAAAGACCAGAAAACAACAGAAAGTAAAGTGTGGTCTTCATTTAAAAGCTGTTACAGCTCAAACTCTTGAGTGAACAGCTTGCCTCGACAGGAAGTGGCTGTCTCCTACCTCTGCATTAACTTCCATCCCAGCATTGACAGTGCCCATACATTAGCGGAGCATAAAGGCAAAGTGGGTGGCTGAATTGATGGTCATGGCATCGCCCCATTTAACAAGCTACTGACTTACTGGCAATTGCACAACACCCCTGGCTTCCTCTTAATAAAAAAGCAGTTGGGACAGTGCCATGAGATTCTATCACCACCAGCTGGTAAACAAGCCAATATTGCTCAAATATATTTCTCAGACGTTTAATCAGGAGATTAATTGAAAGCTTTATGAAAGAACTCATTTGGGATAGGAAATAATGAGTCTGTCTTGAAATTATTTGAGGAGCTGCCAAAAGAAGTAAGCACAATGAAGAAGTAGGTGCAATGACACTCTTAAAGTCCCAGTGAAACAGCAGTTAGAGCGACTTTAGCTCCTGTGATGTGGCGCTTCCGTGTAAAACGGCATTGTTTGATCTGAACGGGACAGACAGGGGAGAAATTAACAAATCAGACCTCAACAAAATTCTTTAGAACTGCAAACAAAGACTTTTGGCAACTAATATCCAAACACGCATCTTTGTCCATGAGTCAACTACTACCACCAATGAACTAACAGCCAGTGTTATTTCATAGGACAGGAGGTCAAAGCTGCCCCGAATCATGTTAGTTTGGATAAATGTACAGGGTTAAGGGTCTAGATGAAGAAAAAAAGACAGGAAGTTTTAAATAAAACAATTTCTGAACATTATATTTGGCATGTGCCAAGTTAAATTGAACAATTAACACAGGGACACAGAACTTGGACCATGAATTTCTCCTTTCACTGTGTCTTTAAATTCACTTTAACGCATTTTTGACTGCTGTAAACACAACACTAACATATTATCACCAATTATATTTTAAACAGTGAACATGTTGCTTTTTTACAAATTTAAAAATACACACGTGTAGTTGGAGTGCTTTTTCTAGCCACCTGGTGAGCAATAATTCAATATCCTCTCATGTTTTTGCTCGGTTTTTATCAATTTATTTTATCAAATTTATCAAGCAGCTTCTTGTTTCATTGTATTCACCCGCTAGCAGCTAAACAGACTGTCCTCACCCCTTAGAAAAAACGCCTTTCAGGTCGTCTTTGCAGACAGCTTTTTAGAACTCATTGTTTCTAGGCGCTGACTCCTTGTGGCCGTAGTAATTATGACAGGAGCAATTGCAGAAGTCAGTTAGCAGTATAAAGTACAGTCCACATAGGGACAAGGTCGGCGTGGAGGAACAGGTCAAATAAACAGGTGACTTTCACTTGTTTCCCATGTGAGACTAAAAACCAAAGCTGAGTTATCTTTGTATTGAGTAAACCAGTACTTATCTTACAGTAGATATGTACGTAGTACTACGCTACATAGAAACTACGTTTCATACTGGCCACATATCTTTTCTTTGAGATATTTTTTTGGTATTTAATGCTTTATTTGATAGTGACAGAGAGTGAAGACATGCAGTAAAGGGCCTGTTTTTTTGGAGTTATTTGCAAACAGCACATTCTTTTATTTAGGTATGAGGACTAGTTGTTGTTAGCATTTACTGCTGGGCAGGTAGCATCAAGCGGATTATGTAAAATAGCTCAAACATACTGCATCTGAAAATGAAACTGATGAGAGCCATGAGACTTCACCAAAACATTAACGCTGCAGGCTGTAAAACCGAAACAATGAGCTAAAGGATGTTATTTACTGCTAGAACCTGTAAACTTGATCACGATCCAGGTATATATTCAGCAAAAGCTAACATTGTGACCACATAAGGAGCCCGCAGGCCTCGCAGCTAGCGGCCACTGAGGTGCAACGAAGCGAATCTGAACGTTGAGCCTCTATTTGTCAGGGAGACAAAGGTCTGGTTTTCACACTGAGGTCACAGTTGCATGGAGAAGAAAGCAGGACCCCGCCAGGTAAATAGGATGTCATTGTCCCACAACAAAAGCATAGTCTTAACCCTGTGACCTCATCAGCTTTGGGGAGCGCTTCTCTATTCTCAGTCAGTCATCAGAAGAGGGAGCCTGGCTCTTTTGAAGACACTGCCCAGACACCACAGGTATGAGTTCCCTCAGGGCCCACCGGTGCACTTGCAGAACAGGATATAAGCAACTGCAACTTGTGGCAACATTGGTGTTTGCTATGATGGCCTTTAACCGAAGCAGTTATGATTCAAAGAAATCCTTAACTCTTTGTGAATTAAGTGTATGTGCAAGGTGCATGTAGGGGTAATCAGGTAATCTAAACACTCTCAAAGTGAAGCTTTTCAATAAACTTCCATGGTCACAGGAAACTGTAGGCAATCAAACCACTTGACTGAGGTCAGAGAAAAAGAACATTAATGCGCTTGAAAACAACTATTTCCTCACTTCACTGTTTTGACTCAGCCGCTTCCCCTCACATCCGCCCTGAGCCGTCCTCAGCATTCTTTATATTACCAGTCTGATGGTGCTACATGCTGACATGGCGTCTGTCTGGGACCGTCGTGAAAAGGAACAGGCTGGTCTTAGGGCGGCAGGATTCAGAAAAAAAATATCTAATTGCGAATATTTTGACTGATTGCAATATGATGTATGATAATTTGGGGAATAATACTGTTAAATAATCATTTTCATTTTGTAATATTCATGGTGCAATGCAGTTAGCAGGCCAGGACATAACTGAAGCACCACAACACTTCATTCACAATGGTATTTTTTTACACATATTTTGCATTTAATAAATTAGCGTTAAAGTCCATATTGTCCATATTGCTATTTGATAAAATGTCTATTAATTCTGCAGCCCTAGTATATACGCACTGAGAGTCAAATACCTTTTCTTGATATGTGTGTCGTTATGATCTGAAATGCACTTCAAAATAGAAAGTAAAAGAAACAGACTCTGTTTAATTATTCTATGAAGAGGTCACCCAAATATTCTCTTGTAAGTGAACCTTGGCTGTAAAAAGATTGAGGCCCGCTGATCTAAACAGGTCGCCATGAGTAAATGTGTAACTTGGATACTACTTCACCTCAATATTACATTAGAATAAAGAAACATTCTGCAGGCTGCAGAGCAGAAACTTTCAGCTGCCCGTCTGTTTTCCTGCTCCTTTACTGCCCCACATTTCCTTCAAACCCATCAAAACCACTTTCAGAAAAATGCAGTATCACTTGTTCTGTGATCACGCTAATCTGAACGCTTTAGCAGATTGAGAGCTTCGAGTGCTGAAAGCAAAGGCAACTCAATCTTAGAATTTAAAAGGCTTTTTTTTTGCCTCATACAGCCTGCAGCCAAATGGCACTTGTGTTCTGACACGGCACATAAACACACACAAAAGAAGTTATTAGCGTAGATGCAAATCAAATTACTAGCAGTGTAAACTGCTATTCCTCCCTGCACTTGGGCCTGTAATTACTCTGGCTTATAGGACTATAATGAATGCTAATGACACACTACTGCAAGGCCATCAGCCTCACACTTGTGTGAGGTTGGGTGATTTTCACTTAAGTTATGAAAGCCCATTTTGGTCCGTGTAGTTTTCCCCTTCATTCCATACTCTGTGCAAGATTAAAGAGAACAAGAATTTTAGTGAGGAGCACTTGCCTGGAATATGTTTCAAGAGCAAATCATTTAAAAATTAAAGGCCATAATTGGATGCATTCAACCATATCATATATAAAGCGTATTTTTGCATTTCAAAAGGGATTACAAATTCAACTACACAATGAGTCCTTGTGGAAATGACAACAGCTGCACATGCCTCAGAACAAGAATCTGTCAGTGTTCCTCACTGAATCTAATTTCATTGGGCCAATATCCATTTTTGCTGCTGGGAAATCAATATACAACAAAATCCAAAACTTTAACTTTACAATATGGATTGGCCTTGAAACTTCTGCATGTTAACTAAAAAACATTATTCAGGATGTTTTGGGTCTGACACATAATAAGCAGCTGGCACAAACAAGAAGCACAAATACCATTCACAATGTTGGTACATACAAAGTTAGCATTGTGTGTAAAACCCGTAGTGGGCAACAGTGAGTGAGTATGTTGTGTTATAAAGTCAATAATTCAGCATTGATTTTTTTATATTTCTTACTTGACAAATTATCAACAAGTCCTTCAAACCACACAGTTGTTTGTTGCTGCCCTAAATTTGCGTCTCTATTGATAGCAAGAATTCAACATGTCCTTATACCTAAATGAGAAAGTCCCAGTTTAACAGGTGGTTGATGCTGCCAAATGGTCGCAATTCCATCGTTTAAAGGGACACTGTGTAATGTTTTAAGTATTTTATTACCTCAAATCAACGTCTTCATTCATAAATAGTTCCCCATTGGTGTAAAATAACCCATGCCAACAGTCTGACAATACCTCCTGAGCGGAGAATCACTTCTCTGTTTTTACATAGCGCGTCCCGCTCCACGGAGGCTGCCATATCCTTCCGGTCTACAAAAAAACTGCAGAGAGTGACAAAAAGCACGGCCATACGCGTTTTCGCTTAGTCACAGAGAAGCGATACCAGTGCGAGAAGCAGAGAGACGGTCTTGTTACTTTCCCAGCAAGTTTGAGAACCTGCAGTTCATTTTTGGTCAAAATGAAGACCACACTTATGCTGTGTCAAATGAGAAGGAATCCTCATCACCAAAAAAGCGCAAAAGAGAATTAAAAAGACATCGGGACCGGCAAAATCACAAAACAAGGGTAAATATTGGGGTCGCGTTTCCCAGGTGGAAAGCGCTATTGACTGAGAAAGGTTTCAAAAGGGACGCTGAAGTTTCTGCTTTCTTCTCGACAGTCAAGTTAATGTTACTGTCTAAACTGAATCTCGACCCATTCCGCCTACTGTAGCTCCAAAGAGGTTGCAACACACGTTTGAAAATGCAATATCAAATCTGAACACTCGATGGGTGAAA
Source organism: Serranus cabrilla (assembly GCA_903364295.1). NCBI lineage: Eukaryota > Metazoa > Chordata > Actinopteri > Perciformes > Serranidae > Serranus > Serranus cabrilla. The sequence goes on along the minus strand of CAFUXE010000135.1, from coordinate 954,081 downwards.
AAATTACACAGTGCCTGTTTAAGCAACAAACTACTTGATTAAGTTAGTGAAACAAAACTACATGGTTAGGTGTAAAATAACTACTGCCAGACATGAGGTAGGTATGTAGGTGTCATTACTACAGACTACATATGATCTGCGTCAGACTTGCTCAATACACAAGATATTTCTTCATCAGCAGAAGGAGATGCTCAGTTATTGCAGAAGTGTAGATATCTGTTTTCTGAGCACTTTAAGGCACGTTAAAGGCAGCTCAGCCTTGGTGGAGGTCTGCGCTCTCTTACTGTTTCTATTCAAATATATTGTACTGTAGCGGTAACATTCACAGAAGTTCACCAGTAAAAGCCAAACACTGAAACATGTTTTAAGAAATAAACTTATCTTTGTAGAGCAGAAATATTTTTATTCTACTTAGCTCTTATATCCTGTTCTTATCTTTATGTCAATACAATTAAGTCTGTTCTTAAACAGACAAAGTTGGTATTGTATATAAAGCCTATAGTTGGCAACAATAGTAGAACTGTGTTTTAAACTGTTAGATGTAGTATCTGACTGTTTCAAATGCAATAAAATACACAAATATTTTCAACTGACCATGTTCTTATGCAGCATGTCTTTATGCGTAAACAGCACATTAGTTTATCTTCTACGCAGATTTAAAAAAGCACAGTATCGCATGTCTTCACCTCGCTCTGTTGAGAATATGCTTATTGAATGATATTGTAGACTTACTGGTATATCAGCCGCAACCTGGGTTTTTCCCCCCACTAACAGGAGAGCAGGCTGAAGCTCCCCATCGGCCGCCTGAATAAGGAATTTCTGATGACCTGAGCTAAAGGTCACCAGTGCAGAAGAAATGCTGCAGTATGTGGAAATCCAGGACAGCTAAAGTCTGTGTGGATGACCAAGAGATAAGGACTGGGAGAAAGTGGAGAGGACAAGGAGCAAGTGAGCATTCTGCATCCCTGTTTGCTAGTGGCAGAAGCATCTGGACTGTGAGGAACTGGGAGTTTTCCAGTACGATGCTGTTACTGAGAGGGATGAAGATAGCAGAGGTTGGTCAGGGAGGGGGGATGTGGAGCCTACATTATGTACAGTACATTCTCAGCTGTTCCAAAAACACTTTGGAAAAGAAAGAACTGTCTACAGAGCCTTTATAATGTGCTGACACACCCTGACAATCCACCAAAAACAGATCACCCTAAATTAAACATGTTTAGAAAGAAGGTGCAACTGAATCGAGTTTGTGTATTATCTATGAATTGCATCTAATTCATATGCATTTAAATAAACACACACAAGACTCAATATGTCTAATATCTGATTCTGTGATCTGATATGTTGTATAGTTACTCATTAAAAGATTAGTTCAACATTTTTGGAAATAGGCTTATTTGCTTTCTTGCTGAGTTAAAAGAGAAGAACAACCAGCAGCTTGTTAGCTTAGCTGAGCATGAAGTCCAGAGCCTGAGGCGGGGTCGTCTTTTGTAAAGGAAAAAGCCTTCAGTGCCATTATTTCTCTTCTTTTACTGAAGAAATACTCTCCAGACCTGATACTTGATGCTATTGCAGCACCTATGCTAACCTCTTTATGAGCCGCCATTGTCGTTTTGAACAAATAGTAGTAGCTCCTCACAGATTGCTGAATGGTCTGAACTGTTGGTTGGTTTAGACACAAACAGACATGTTGAAGGCCGTCAAGATGTATTTTCTTGGGTTCTCATGATCCTACGATTCTTACCGTGCAAGGTTATGAGAGTGTTATCCAGCTATTTGTTTACCTTTCATCAAGAACGGGAATAAGAGTGTTCTTCAAAGTGTCTTGTAAATAATGCTTAACTTATGTGTAACTTAAATAACATTACAGACATACTTATTTGAACCCAAACCATGATCTTTTTCTGAACCTAACCAAGTAGTTTTGCATTTAATCACAACATTATCTATGGGCGACCATAATCCAGGAGAAAATGTTTTTTTCAAAAGTATTTGAAAATCCCATTTTGTTTCATTGGAACGTAATATTGGGTGACAGAGTTGACCATCCAGACATTGTGGTGTTTCTACCGTGATATGAATTCAGTGGATACGTGCTATTGTAACACTGGACATACTCTGTTTGTCCAGAAATTGTATTCCCATACAACAAAACTGCATTCTCAATTATGTTTCGAAGGAAATGTATCTTCTCACGCATTACAGTTTCAGTTCGACTCATGTTGCTAACATTGTGAAACAGTTGTAGTTTGGTTAGGTTGAGGCAACAAAAGTACTTGGGTACTTTAGGTTTAGGAAAAGATTCAAGTCAAGTCTTACTTCTGGTCCCAAACAGGACTCAAACAGAAGTCTCCTGGGTGAAGGTCCTGTGTTTGTTTGACTCATCCAGACACTTTAATTCAAAGCAATTCAAAAACTATTGTAATGTCATTGATAATGAAGTTTGTTGAACAGGAATGTCACTTTTAGGAGAACAGGCTGAACCAGATGTATTTCATGATGTTATTCTTAACCACTAAAACATATCAAGATCCCAAAATATTATAAATGAAAACATAAAATTACACTGTGCATTTAACTTGGCAACATTATTGCACAAACCTTTAAAGAGCATTTAATTTTGAGGTACCATGCAATTATGCATGGTGTAATACTCTCCAGTAGTTTGTGATTTTGTTTGAACCATAGCAGAGATGTTTGAGTTGTTGTGGAAGGGTAATTGTGTTGTTTAATTGCAAAACTGGCTTGTGAAGGCCAGTGACTGTCTGTGTACCTCTATTAACCTAGAGAACAACGGGATTGTTCCACACAGAGTAAACATAGTTTCAGTTTCTAGTCCTTGGTCAGGTTATAAAGGCAAGAAAAAGGCTTATTGAAAAGCCATTACAAGCTGAAAACAGCAGGAAGAAAGAGAAAAGTAAGAAGTAACTGACATCGAGCTGTTTTTTGTGACCTTATGTTCTTGTGTTTAGCACCTTTTCTTTAAGCTGTTCTTTTAATTATCGTAAATATAATTTCTGCTTGTTTTGAAAGATAAGAAGACATTTAGTTTATTTACTGCAGATGAACGGCCAAGGCCAGCAGCATCAGTACATCCTCTTTATCACTGCAGAGGAACAGGGTGAATTTTTTCCTTGGTGGACAAAGAATCCGGAGTAAATCTCAGATCAAACAACATGCTGAAAAGTTGGATCTCAAAATAAATAGCTACCGTCAAAGGGGTAGGAGAAGGAAGAGAAGATTGTCTCAAATGAAAGACACCCCATTGAAATCCTATTGAGCTATTTTCAGTGAGGCCCAAAAAGAAGCGAGAGAAAAGAGTGCACTGGTAAAGGTCAGCGTGAACCCAGATCATAGAGCCTGAAACATGGCACAAAGATAAAGGGCACAGTGAGAAATATATCAATTACGCCTTGACATTTTCCAGAGAGACAAAAGAGGCCTGTATCATACCATGGTGTGGTGCTGTGGCCACTGCAGCCTCTTCAAAAATCACTTGGGCTGGGATGCCGGGTTACATTCCTACTCTTTATTAAAATATCTACGTGCAATGCAAACAATTAAAAGAATTAATATCTTCCTTCTTGCTTCATACTCTCAATTATTGGACATCCAATATATGTACGATATTGCAGTACCACAGGATGAACTTTTGCCATAAAGTTAAACTGTTGTATCTAACCTGGCTGTGAATTCAGATTATTTGGCCCATTTAATTTCAAAGAGGGCGTTTGAGGCTCAGCTTTATGCACATAGAATCTCAAACATTTTTTTTCCTTCTTTACATTCTCATGGTGGCCCTGCAAGACGCACATCCCCGACCCCTGAAGCCCAAGTCACTGCAAGTTCAGACTAAATGCTCGTCATACGGTCAGGAAGATGAGATGAGAGGAAAACACCTCACTGTACAATGTAAAGACATTTACACATTAAGTGCTCTCTTGCTACATGGTACATAAGCAACTGTAGTGACCTTGTTTCAACAATGTTGTTGATTTCCTTTAATGTACTGAAGAAACAACCAGTTAACTTACTACTGCAGGTATCCAGGTAAAGTGGAGCATGTTGCCAACAATAGAAAAATGGTGTAAGAATAAGAACATGTTTATGAAAGAAAGCAAACAAATGAAAAAGAACAAGACAACTTAATATAGCTTAAAGCAACACATTATTAATCCCAGTATGTGAAATAGACACCAGGGTTATACAACAAAACCACTTGATTAGGTTAAGAAAAAGATCATGATTTGGTATTATGTAGCCTAAGTAACGTATGAAAGCTAATTAATTTACATTACCTGATTTAGGTACCTAACTTTAAATAAGTTAATGTAGACTTTTGGGTACGTGGACTGTTTGACACATTTTTTCACTGACTAAGTGTTCAAATGTTTTAGTGGTAAGAACATATTTTTTCATGGTTTATGCACTGATCTTTTTGCCATATTTTCTATGTCACCTTTAAGGCTTGTTCTTACATCCATTGACTTAAACTAAATTCTTGCAAAATGTGGATATGCTTGAGGCAAGTATATTTCACTGCAAGTCTGTTGTGTTATGTTTAACTTTGGTGAATTGTGTCACACAAATTTATACCAGACAACAATTCCCAACAAACTTTACAGAGATGATTTTTTTAGGGAAACTTGAGGAAGCTAACGTAGCGAATTTGCTACCATATTTAACCTTCTCTGTTTAGAAACACAAAAGAGAGTGTTATGAGAAAGGTGGTGAAAGGTGATAAATGGTACAAATAAAAAAAAGTTTTTTAAAATATACTGTGTGAACGTATTATCTGATTAGTTAGCAAGCTAGCAAGTATGGCGTGCTGGCTAAAACTAGCATGTTTCCCCAAGCACCTGAAAAGTGAAGCTAATGCAGAAGTGCTTTAGACCTGCATTCTTTCTAATGACCAGCAGGGGGCGACTCCACTGGCTACAAAAAGAAGTCAAATTGTATAGAAGTCCATGAGAAAATGACCCTACTTCTCACTTGATTTTAATACCTCAGTAAACATTTTCCAAATTAGTTAATGGCCTAAAGTGAAACCTTATGATCGCCTAAAAAAAGTCTTGTTGAGTTTTTGGTTGTATATTTTTTCCTTTTATTTTTTTCTGTAGTATAAATACATTTTGTTTTTGCTGTATGCTAATTAATACTTTGCTAACCAAGCTGGTAATGTAATGTTCTCCCCCCAGCTCCACCCTCTCATCCAAATATAATCACTTGTACTTCAACATTGTTGTCATCCTGTTTTGGCCACTGCAAACTAAGATCGACTTTGAAACAAAGGGAGTAAAAACAGAGCAAACAAAGCCCCTTTGGTGGGAAACTGTTCCTTGCTTTCAAGACTACTGTTTCTGGAAAGTACTGTGACAGCTGCCAAAGATAACAAGTAAGTACATTTAATAGCTTTTCAATCTTTGTTTGCATGCTTGTTGGGTTTGTGTGCATTCACAGCACATTCATACTTCCACTGATTTTTCAGGCATGGCAGGCATGTACTGTATACTGCATATTTTAGTTCATCCATTTGTCACACACAATATCTATGTCACTGCTGATGTCATTTTGACAGAACATGCTGCAATTATGTATCTCACCAATGCAAGTGACACACTGGATTTGTCAGTGATCGGCCCCGATGAGTTCTGCTTTATTTAAAGGGCAAACGTGTTTACTATTACCAGCAACATTTTCAAGCTGAAAAAAAATCTAGTAATAAGTAGGGCTTCCTTGGTTATATAATACTATGAGGAAAGAGATTATTTATTGAGGTATCTGAATGCAGAAAGTGTCTTACAGTGTCTTAATCAGATTCTCTGAGTCATGTGGTGACTACAGACACATTCACTGACATCTGAAGGAACGGCACAGTACAACAGCGTGCATGGATCCCTATTTAACATGACACTTGTGTTATGAGCTTTGAAGGTTGTGATATGATGATTTGGCCTCTAAAAACAATGTAACAATTGAAACAATGTGAAATTACCCAAGCATCTTGTATGAAGCTCACTATCATGTCAGGTACGGGGAGGCACCTGAATGTTACATTATTCAACATTACGACAAATCAAGCCTCTCTACAAGGCTGATATCTTATTCATCTGCTGCTCTGCGCTTCCTCAAGTATTTGCTGGCATAATTAGTTGGCATAATCAACACTGTACTGCTTTGTGGCGATAACAATGTTGTACAGTGCACATCATTTTGTATGTCTATGGACTAAATGGAGAGTAAAGGGGGCACCTCTCATTCAGACTCTTTATTCTGAGCCAAGGTAAATCAATACAGCGGACTAAATGATTACCATATTGCTCGCATACAAGGTTTCCTGCAAATTATCTAAATTGCATGCAAATTCTTTTCTAATATATTTAAGAATTTCGAAACAATCAATGTAATTATAAACCGCGGCTGTAAGGCACTCAAGGCCGTTCTTTTGGTTCCATCAGGCACTGACAACTCGTATTCATTTGGATTTACAGCATTAAAAGCCAAGGACAAACACACGTCACCACATGTACACTAGCATGTCCAGAGAAAATGACAACAATTTGTTGATTATAGTTTTAATATGGTGCTGTCCCAACATTTTTTTCAGAAATAAACATGTTTACAGCCTGATTCAGAAATGTGTTCTCTTTAGCTAGTTTCTAAATTGATGGGGCGGGTGAATTTTTATATAACGTGCCGTTTTATTTATATTAAGGTCTTTAGTTGCTGCTAGATTCAGCCCGTCTCAGCTCACACCTGATCCACCTCTTTGTACCTTTTTTTAAACAGTCGGGGGTTAAGAGGAGTCAGGCACTGCCAAGATGGCGATAGCTGGAGCCATGTGAGCCACCCACTTTGAGCTTTATTTTGGAAAACCTATGGGTGAAATCACAGAGACTACACAATTTATAGTCTATAACATATATATCATTTTTTTAGGACACAGGGTTGCAAGCAGCAAGAGCCGTAAACATGCATTATTTCATATGACCAGCAGGGGGCGGCTACCACTGACTGCAATAGAAGTCAGATTGTGAAAAACAGAGGTCAAAGAGAAAATCACCCTATTTCTCACTTCTTCTTTTCTCAGTAAAAAATGTATGGCCTATATCACTTGTTTTTTGTCTTTTTCAATACAGATATGTATGTCGCGTTTACATAGCGTAACAGAAGAACAAATAGAGTCAAATAGTCAATTAAGGGAGTCTGTACACAGCAGGATCTGTCTAACCTTAGCCAACATTAGCTAACATTAGCCATCAACAGCGTCTGGTCGAAGCAGACCTTGGGTTCTACTCATTAATGACATTTTTCACTTATAATTGGGGTGTGTGTTATTTCTTCTTTCAAAATGGCATGGTCTAACTATAAAATACATAGCTTTGGAATTTATAAGCTGCATTTAATAATAAACGATAGACTACAGAATCAACATTTCTAAAATAGTTTGGGGTGTTAAAAAATACTTCAGATTTTCATTTTGTCCGGTATTTTACCCTTCACAGCATGTGCTCCCATTAAAATTTACAATTGTTTTTGGATTATTTTGTCAAACAAGTAGCTAAAACTTGGATTAAATAACTTTTTTAATCGAGAAATGAAAGATATGCTAGTCAACTATCCCACATCCCTTCAAGAAATGGAGATTAATTTGAAGGTAATCATAAGTGTGAAAATTGCTGTTATCTTCTCACTATTCCTTTGACTGCTAACGGCCTGTCTGGCTCTGAAGTCGTCCCGGTAATAAATATTCATATACCTTTCAGGGTCTTTGTTATGTTGACTACCTTCCATCAGTCTGATCTGTTGTGGCACGAGAAACACAAATGGTGAAAATAAATTAAGAAAAAAATCTAAGTAAATATATAAATAATAATGACAATGAGTGAACGGGGGGGAAATTTGGAACATCAAAGGCTGCTCTATCTTTGTAGCATGTAAACAGTGCGTGCCTTCAGTGAGTGGAAGAGCCCTTTTTAATGATTCCATGGAAGATTGCCACATCGACAAGCATCCTGTAATAAATAAAATTAACAAACATTTCTGTAGGGTCTTTTCAAAGGGAAAGAGAGCCCAATGTTTTTTTTTCAGATAAGTGGTCTATACATCCCCTGCTCCTTCCTGATTAGTCTAATCCAGTGAGAAGTGCGTGCAGGGTTTTGATTGAGTCAGCCGTCGAGGACCCCGAGGGGAACCCTCCTGATAAGTGCCTTTACCTTTCACCTCCAGAACCCCACGCACGTCGCTTCGCCATATCCCACTCCCTCTAATCTCATTTGGCCCAGGAAGACATGCTCAGGCACAAGAAGCTACGATTAGCATCCTCTTTACCAAGGGATTCCATTGGCTTGGACTGCCAGTGCTGCCCTCAACCTGAGTCGCTGAAGGCACTAAATCAGCCAGGTACTTCTGTGTGTGTCTGTGTGGTTTGAGTGAGTGTGTGTGCTGCTGCA
>CAFUXE010000135.1:934978-945581 GCA_903364295.1 Serranus cabrilla | reverse complement strand
CCAGGTACTTCTGTGTGTGTGTGGTTTGAGTGTGTGTGTGTGTGTGCTGCTGCATCCGCCCTTCATGTGTGTGTGTTTGACAACTTGATAGCAGAAGGTGTGTTTCCTCTATGTATCTTCTTTGTACTTGAGCAGCTTAAATGTTCTTGATTGGCAGTTTTGCTGAACATGTGCTCCTTTATTTTATGGCATGAGCACAATGTCAGGGCCGAATCCAGGATGTTAGAAACACTGAGGTCATGAGTTCAACGTCCCCGAGCAGAAACACACCCACCCAGCCAAAGTCTGGCAAGTATTTAAAGAGATCACACAATTCCATGTTTTTTATTCATTTCACTGTTTGGTTATAGCTTCTAATCATTTCTTTGGTTGGCAGTTTGTTTTTTACTTAGTCATAGGAATCAATCAGAACTTTATTTGGATAGCAACATATAGGTAAGTGCAGCTCTAAGTGCCTCACAGATGACTGACAGGTCGATAATACGACAAAACAAGAAAAAAAGACAAAAAACTTTTTAACAACTAACAGCCAAATGACATGAGGCAATAGATTGGGTTCTAAAATGACAATAAAAAAACCTAATGTAAAAATTATTTTAATAATAATGATAATGAAAAATAAAATACAAATATGATAATATTAAAAATAAAAATAATAAGGGGAAAGTATTTAGTCAAAAAAACAGAATCAGCATTTAAAAACATTATTATATTAATATATTCATATAAATATGATCAGTATGACCTTGTGCTGTCAGTGGTAACTGCATGATAGGTCAATAACATTACAGTGTGTGGGAGTGTACAGTAGCGTTTAAACTGTGATCAGCTACTATAGACATACATGGAAGATTATAACTTCAGCATTCATGTTGTATTTGATTTTAGTAGGAAGTTTCCTCTGACATCATTTGGTGTTTTTTCTAAGGGGTGTGTTTGATTTGTTTGTGGAAAAGATGGTTTTGTTAAAGACTAACCTGTGATTACAGAGTGATGAGCTCACACTGTGCATACAGAGGCTCAATAAGCTTCTATAAGTGATGAGTGACGAACTCACTTGCAAAAACAGATACCTTCATTTTGATTTATTTTCTTAAAAGTTTTTTTTAATGATTTATTCATTTCAGAAATGGCTTTCATTAGTTTTTGCAAATGCACTCTCACATACTGTCAGCTAGTTTCCCCAAATATTTTTTTAAGTAATGTATCTGATAAATAAAACAAATCCATGCAGGGACTTTTCTGAGGAAAACAACTTTATTAATGTGAGTAAGGATAAATGTATAATTGTCGGTGGTCATATAAAGTTTTCATGTCTGCAACATACCTGCAGCAGCTTTAACTTGACTTTCAGTGACCTCCTGCGATGATTTGCGCTCCTCTACAGTATTTCTCGCAGAAATGGACATAATACGGAAGTTTTACTGAATATATGCAGAATTGCTGTATTAAATATCACAAAACAAGAGGCATATTAGAAGACAATGAGTTCATTTAAAGAATCACTACTATAGTGACTTCATGAAACCTCAAATCTCTGCTGAGCATTTTCCTATTTTTTTTATTATGACATTGAAATACTGCAGATGTATGTAAATGCATGTAAGAGAAAAACAACTTGATGACTCAAGAAGCATCTAAAGTATTAACAAGCAAAGACAGCAAGGAAAATCTCCTTGGTCCGCGTGACTTGATGTATGGAAAGTTTATGCTGCGTGAACATTCAGAGAGCAACAGAGACACAGCACAATAACTCAAAAGTACATCCACACACACACACTCACACTGACACACGTGTGTGACGTGCCCACGCGTACTGTAAATGATGACACACATTTTAATGTATGGAAGGTGTCTGAGCAAGCAGGACATGCATAATAATAAATATGCATGAGGAAAGCAGGCAGACTGATACTGAGAGTGTAGTCACAAGCTTAACTGCTTCACACTCACATACTGTATTTACGCTTAAGTCAAAAGTAGGTTGCGTAGGAAAATAGTTAATATTGTCTGAAAGTGTATGAATATGGTTTATGGGAAAGGGAACAGTGGTTGCCAACCTGGGGGTCATGGCCCCTCCAAGTGGTCACAAGATAAATCACAGGGGGCGCGAGAAAGATAAGAAAGAAGAAAATACTGTGTCTTTTCATCTGTCATTTTCCTCTTTATGTCTTTAAAAACTACACAAATAAAACAATATGAGCAAAACCACTCTGTGATGTGACATTTGGAACGCATGATCGGGAGTCACAAATAGATTCAATGAGATAAAAAGGTTGAAATAAGATTTTTCTGCTCATTGTTCTGTGGAGGTGGAGGGTCCCATGTGGCTTCTGATTTAACCGAAAGCTTCAAAGTGACTGACATAAAAGTAACATCAGTGATCAGTTGTACCCATTGGCTTCTATGAGAAACAGGAAGCGTTTCCAAACAAATGTAAAAACTAACAGTTGTAAAGACTTTTAGGTTGCTTGTGGTATTTTAGATCCTTGTTTAATTTAACAAGTGTTTTATTTAATTTTATTCTAAGAATAAAATTCAATTTGTTCCTGGTGTCTGTGAGACACGACATATAAACTTTTTCCAACAGTGTGACCAAAAGTAACAAAGAAAAAAGTGACAGCACTTCTTATCATATCTCTGCATGGACTACAGTCTGGGGACATCTGGACATGGAAAATTTTAAATGTCTATTTAATATCAATCTTAAATTAAAGGCCTGCCTGCTTGAAATAAATAAATAAATAAATAATTACAAATGTTATTCAAAATGGCACTTTAAATATCCAGAAATTAAACGTACTTAAATATTTAAGAAATGTGCAAACCTTGTGATTTATATATGCATCTTCAAAGCGTATAGAAATATTAGCATTAGTAAATATGAATATAATAAGATGCATGCTCTGGCAGAGCGGCCCGGGCAAATATAAGCATCAGCACCAAACATCAGGCTGATGTAGAGTCGAGGCCTGGAAGCAGCTGGGAAGTTGCCACACGCAAAATATAAAAAGTGTTATTTGTGTCGAACTGAGATTATTGTTTTTTAAAAGTGATGAAACTGTCCGGTGCACAAAATGAACCTGATGGATGCGCGCGTGCACGCTCTGCTTCGACGCTTTCCATATCTGAATCCGATGAACTCCACAGAATATAAATAAGATAAATAAGTAAAACAGAGACACGCAGTGTGGAGGAGAATCAAGTGTTGGTGTAAATCACTTTCCCGACTGGCACAGCACATTAAACAAGCGTGCCATGATTCCTTTTCTCTCAGCTCATCCGCTGCCTTTTTTCTTTATCAGCTCGTTCACAATTTCATTTCTTTCAAATGAGAATTCAGGGACCCCCAAATTCAGCCCCCGCGTCTTCAAACAACAACTGTACGGTTTTACTTTTCCTCCCGTCAGAATGCTATCCCAGATTCAATTTCAGATAGACTGGGATTTAGCCAGTGATGATTTTTTTTAGTCTTTCGGAGACAATATTTAATATGCTGAAATGAGATCAGTTTTTATCCACACTAAAAATAATTTCTCTATATCCTATATTTGTGTCAAATCTCGCGTTGACACAAGAGAAAATGCATCTTGGCATATAATCATCTCAATCATTAGCATCATCATCAATATTTTTTTTCAACCTCTTCTCGAGGGGACTATTTTTTCTTTTGATTTAAGAAATGAGTCCGCCTGAATACAATTCTCAACAGCTACTTATCAAACTCCATTTACTCCAGATGACTCAGGGTAACATTCAAAGACAATAATGTAAATGACCCATGGCTTTTAATTAAAAATGATTTTTGTTTCATGTGTTTAACATTATTTGGACTTGAAGTGTTGTGGTAAAAAGCGGCTGTCCCCCTCCTCGTTGACTTTTATCACTAAATGAAGCATATAAATGACCTGAAAGCGCTGGCTGTCGCGTTAAATTAAATAAAATAAAGAACAATTATCCTCTCCTTTTTTTCCTCCCCTCTGATCTTGCGCTGAAAAGGAGTCCTGGAGAGATAAGGCAGATTGAATTCTCTCTGTTGTGCTCCAATAAAAACGTCAAGGGGGAAAAAAGAGAGATTTAAAAGCCTCCCTATAATTTCAAATCATAATTTCCCTCCCATTATACCTCTCAGATGCCGTTTATCGTTAAGGTTATTTATTTCAGGGCGTTGTATGTAACCACAGTCAATTTCCGTGACTAAGTTGGATAATTACAGGTAAGTGAACGCATCGCACCCCGGAGAACTTGAATAATAAAATGTAGAACATATAACAGCAAGTTTTTGCAGTGATTTAAAACGTCACTTGTATTTATATGAAGAGTTATTTTGCAAAAGCAAATTGTTAAATGAATAAACTAACCAAACTGTGGATGATTTCCCCTTGTTTGCACAATAAAAATGCATGATTTAACAAAATGAAAAAAGATTGAGATGTCCTATCAAAACAACACAACAGCAGTTTGGCTGATATTCCCTGCCCTGCACCACCTAAAAGAAACATAATTTGGGTAAATAAATAAATACGGAAATATGTTTTTGCAAATAAACTCTTCATAAATATATATGTAGAGAGGGAGAGAGAAAGAGAAGGAGAGGGGGAGGTTATTCGCCTCATTTTCATCATGAAAAAACATGCACTTCTGCTTTTACTCCTGAAAGTAATTATAATTGTCTAATTTCAAAGTTGAATTAGGATGCTTTAGGGGTTTGATGTAAAACTTCACATTCGGTTCAATGAAGTATCACCCTAATTTACAGCTCCAGATAAGGACTAAGTCTGTCATAAAAATCTACCCGTCCTCCTCCTCCCCCCTTCCCTTCCCTTCTCTCCTTCCCTCCCTTCCTTCCTCACCCAGGATTGAATTGCACCTTGGGCAATAGTGCAGAATCGTGAATCTTAACTTCTCTCAGCATATGTTCCTGGCAGATAAGTAAACAATTTGGATGTGGAATGAAATTTTTAATTAATACTACAGTGGTCTAATGTGAGGCTTGTACAGCGCGGTCCGCAAATCCTGATCTCCATTAACACAGAAAAATGCATTAAAACGCTCCCTGTGAGCTGTTTCCATTCATATTGTCTTAATGGGAGTTGGAGCTGTATCATTCACAAGTTTAGACAGGTCTGAACACGTGTCACTGACTGATCATAATAAGCTGCAGCGGGCTTTTGGCTGCAGCACCTTTTTTTTTAATGAAAGTAAACATTTAAACCGCACTCTTTACAGCCAGCCTGCATGTTACAAAAGAGAAAAAAACCCCATCACATTGAGTTTGTTCCATTAGTTAAACCTATAATTAAGCACAAGTCTCCCTCCTTGAAGTGATTAAGCAGTCAGACAAGTCGGACGGGCAGGAATCCCTCGAGGGAGGCCTCTCCTGAACTGTCAAACATCAAAAGATCACAACCGGTTCATCCCGGTGTCACAAACACACCTCCACAGTCCTGTGCACGGCTCAAACCTGTCTGCAATAATTACTGAATAAAAGCAGCCAAACGCGGAGGCAATTAATGCTTTCTGAGGAAATGATGAAGAGGAGTTTGACAGCTTTAGACAGCCACACACGAGAGGATCGATCTGGGAAAAAGAGGATTGATTTTGATGTTATTGTTCTACTGCGAGACGAGTTTTTAAATGTTCAGCCTATCAGCAGTATTGATTAGTTTGGGGCAAAATTGGTGTCAAAATATTTTTTTTAAATTATATATTTTTTTGTACTTTATTTTTTAGTGAGTTAAAATTAAATCTGCATTTATCTGGATTGTAATTTCCGCTTGAAGCGTTTATTATTTATTTATTTTTCAGTTTTGTTTTTAGTGTTTCAAGTTTAAATTCGTGTTTATCTGACTTATAATTTCCGCTTCAAGCATTGATTACCATTACTATTTTATTTAAATTTAATCAATTTATGCCAAGTTTGATTCACCCCCCAGCAGCACCTACACAGTATCCCACTGTCTGCCATCTCAAGCACCCAAATAACCTACAAATACAGCAAATTGATAGCGTTCAAGACAGATTGTCTTTATTCGAAATGCCTTTGCTCAGCAGTTGAACAAAGAGCAGGAGGTATCAACCTTCTAGATACATTATCCTTTCCATAACATGACAAGGTTTTTAAAATACCATCTTAGATGATAATACACATATAACTCCTTGAATTCAAATAGAAGTTATCCTTAAAAACGAAACAAACAAAACAAAAAAGAAAAACTCAAATGACGCGTGTGACTATATTAGCACTGAACCACAGGAAAAATGCAAAATAAAAACATTTGGATGTAAAGGATTTTTTTTCTTTTTAAATAGAACCGTCTGGTTTTTTATGTGCCAGTTTTTGATAAATATAAACAATATGACCCGTATATAATCCAGCCTATAGGTCCTGATTTTGACCCTATCCAGAACATCAAAAAATTACGAGTGCCAAAATGTATCTTACTTATAGGCCTATACAGGAAATAAGAATGCTAATTGTGCAAGCCAATTTTTTTCAAAATAAAAGAGTACCCTATCAATAACACAAATCAGCATATCAGCATTGAAATGTACACAATAAATAAAGTTAAAGGCCTCCTTTTCTGGCTGCCATATAACATTTACATTTCTTACAGTTCCCAGGGCACCGTCCTTTACACCAGCTCCTCTGCTCAGGTCAGGAACTTGTTGGGTTTCTGGAAAAGTTTGTTTTGTTCTCTCTTTTTTTTTGCCATAACAAGTCCAAGGCAGTTAATACTGTTCATGCCTTTTTAACGGGCGCGCTGTCCATAATATATTTACATGCATTTCAGTATTCAAGTGAATTAAAAAAAGAAAAAGAGTCTTGAGGGTTACATGGCAGTGGCGTGTGC
Organism: Serranus cabrilla; assembly: GCA_903364295.1. Lineage (NCBI taxonomy): Eukaryota > Metazoa > Chordata > Actinopteri > Perciformes > Serranidae > Serranus > Serranus cabrilla. The sequence continues at coordinate 938,727 of CAFUXE010000135.1, read as the reverse complement.
GGATGAATATGGGTCTATCCCAGTCTTGGTCATACCTGGAAAAAGTATGTAGGCCACCGGGGGCTGTAAACTTGACGCTGACCAGGCCGTGCAGTTACACGGGACGACGTAGCCCGGGTTTGTGGGCGACGGGTGGGTGTGGGTGTGCTGACTGGGGCACCCGAGGGTGCCGAACGCGCCGTTCTGGTATCCCAAAGAGGACGCGTACGGCAAAGTGCTGGCGCTCAACGCGTGGGGCATCTCCGTCATCTTTTGGATGGCGCTGGAGCTGAACTGGCTCGGGTCGAGGAAGGAGTACGGGGCGCTCGTCGGCGGCAGGAACGCTCTGGATTTCTCCGAGTGGCCCAAAAGAGAGTCCGCGGCCGACACGGGGAGCCCCTTCAAGTGGTCGGTGTCCCCGAGGTAAGGCAAAGGGAAAACATACCTGTCCTTCTTGAGCAGGTTTTTGGGTTTGCGCCTGGGTCTGTACTTGTAGTCGGGGTGCTCCTTCATGTGCTGAGCCCGCAGCCTCTTGGCCTCGTCAATGTAAGGTCTCTTCTCAGACTCTGAGAGCAGCTTCCACTCTGCGCCCAGTCTTTTGCTGATCTCCGAGTTGTGCATTTTGGGATTCTCCTGTGCCATTTTCCTCCTCTGGCCCCGGGACCAGACCATGAACGCGTTCATGGGTCTCTTGATATGATCAGCGGGCTTTGACATCTTTAAAAAAGTGGACTTTTTTATCCCCAATGTTAATGACGAGGAAAAGTTCTTATCGGAAAGAAGGAAAGGAAGGGAAACTATTCACCTGTCTAGATGCCAGATACCAGTCATGCCACGTCTGGGATGTTCTGAGTCTGGAACAAAAAGGTAGAATTAAATAAAAATCCAGCGGCCGATTATTGCTTTTCCAGAGTTAAAACAGTGATGCGTTCAAGTCCGGTTACAACTCTTCTTTCAGACCTGCGGCAGGCAATACAGGAAAAAAATACATGGAAGATGCACACACGTAGAAAAAAAATCCACAAAGGTGAAAGCAATGTTCCGCAGTCAGTTTGCAGGAGTCGTAAAAGTGTTATTTTTTTCTGCGACACACTCTCCCTCTCTCTCTCTCTCTGAGGTTTGTCGTCAAGCACCTGGCTTGGAAATGAGCGGAAGAGCGTGAATACGAGCCAAAAGCGGTGAAGTTCAAAGGCTGGGCTGGTTTGGTTTCTGCACGCAATCTGACATAATCTGCAGGGCGTTCACTCACCAACCTGAGCGCCCAATCAGCACCAAGACCGGCTATTATAATACCTTCACGAAAAATATATGTACATTACAACATAAACAAAGACTGGGTGGTAGTAGAAGAAAAAAAATAACGAAAGAGGGGTGTGTATGTGTGTGTGTGTGTGTGGAGGGGGGTAATACTCAGGATCCCTCCCCGATTCCATTTAATGTAATGAATCGCAACAAACATGGACCTTCAACCTCTTTTCCAGTTAAAACCTGACTTCAATCCAGAGAGGTGACTACACCGTGCAACCAATTTACTGTACAGCTCGACACAGAAATATATATACAAAAATACATATAGATAGGCCTTAATAGAGTTATTATTTATGATTTTTTTTATATTTATGTTTGGATTTGGGGAATATAGGCCCACAATAGGCATATTATTATTATTATTATCATTATTATTATTAATATTTTTTTAATAATAATAATAATAATAACAATAATAGGAAGAAGAAGAAGAAGAAGAAGAAGAAGAAGAAGAAGAAGAAGAAGAAGAAGAAGAAGAAGTCAAGAAAATTATTTTAAAAGAAGATCTCGTATTTTGCCGTTGGCTGGGGTAAAAAGCACAATATAGCTGCTTCCTTTTTTGCTCAAAGACACTTCAGCAGGGCTTTGACCTCGAGCTGCAGGGTGGTCACATACCCCACGGTGTGAAAGAGTTCAGTTTGGGAGGAAGAAAAGAATGTCAACTTTATCATCAGTATTTCACTGAGAATAACAGTTTCCAAACATTTCCCTCTAAACGGCGCCAAAACAACGAGCAAAATTCGCGTTTCCGTTTTAGTAAAATGGCCCACCTAACAAACTCGCCATACGCAAGCACAGTTTAAGTCCGCGCGTGCCATCGATATCAACCCGAAAGCTCAACTGCTGTTGTTGTTGTGACAGAATTACAAACAGCAAGAAAATATTACATCAACTGTAAACGTTTAGAAAAGGCGTCATTGTGAGCCTATAATTGTTGCATTAGCTCACATCAATTTGACAGTGTGGTTTTTAAGGAGGCGCAGAGTGATCGTTTTAAAATGCTAATTTCAACGAGGACCACTGCCTAATAGCCCTCGGGCTAATGTGCGTGATGTATGATTCCTTCAGCTGTGATTATTAAAGCAAACGCAGACAGATGAGTTTCTGCTGTGATTGGAGATATACACTGGAGTCGTTTCTAGTTAGTTACACCGCTAAGTACATTTATTTAAGCTTGTCTTTGCCTATATGACTGTATATATGTATATGCGCGAGCATGCACGCACGCACCCAGAGGATGTTGTAGACCACATCCTATTGCAATTATCATCTCATCATTGTGTGTGTGCGAGCGCGCGCGCGTGTGTGTGTGTGCCACTTCAGAGAACATTCTCTAACATGTCAGCACACATTTTCCATGCTTATATCTCTATCATGCTCTGACAAATAAAGAAAAATTAAATATTTAGAAAAATGTAGCAAAACATTAAATGTATATAGGCTAAATTTATAGGCCATATGTTTTCAATATTAATATTAAGGTTTTATTTTGCTCAAAGGGTTGGGGTTAGGAGAAAATCTAATGCAGACTAAAGTCACTTGGTTTTTTAATCCAAAATAAGACGAAATGGAGTTATTTTACTGCCTGTGATATTCCCATATTTCACCATCTATGTCCCTTTCTCACGCTCTCTCTCCGCTCCCCCGTCGCCCCACACACGCATGCGTCAATCGGCAGCTTGTAACAAGAAGATTTCCATCATATCTTTCTTTACAAACCCTGAAATTATCGTTAAAAATGCCCGTTTTGGGGGAGGAAAATCCTCCTCACCCCGACCTGCAGAACAATGTAGCCCACAGCTGAGGACGCCCCCGACTTTTTTTTTTACCCCAATACCGACCGGATGCCTGCAAAAAGAAAAAAGCTCCTCAAATCCTCCCAATCGGCGGGCTATGATGTTCATCAGCAGCCATGAGGTAGTATTCTGCATGTTCGGACTGTATATTTCAGCGGGTTTTGAGGTTTTAAATGATGTTGTGCTATCTTTTAGGTTGCCATATGCATACACCAGCTTAGGCTTCATTCTCAGATCAATGAATTAGATAAGAGGAAATTATTTTTTGGGGCTGAGCCTCCTACTCGCGAGGGGGAAGTCTATGTTTCTTATTCAAAAACTGATTGTCTAATAAACGCGCGCCTCAAAGTTCCCTCGACAATTTAACGGGATAATGAGAAATGCAATAGGTTTTAATCTGGCAACGATTGAGATGATATTTGTTTTCCATCGGTAGTTTCTTTTCACTTTTGTCTCGAATATAATCGTTAGTACATTTAAAATAGCGTTCTGAAAAAAAAAATACGGTTTATAAATAAAATAGTGCGCTTCACCATGTAAAAAAAACAACAACAAACAACACAACTTCTCTCCATCTCCAAACTTCAGGGATTACGAAATATGAAATGATTGTATTATAAACAATAAAATATAAAATTAAATAAACAATATAAAAAATAATATATT
>CAFUXE010000135.1:921704-934680 GCA_903364295.1 Serranus cabrilla | reverse complement strand
CAGAAAATACAATTAAAGTGGAAGCAACGGGTCAATCACAGCTGTTAATATTAATAATGATACAATTCATGTGCTGAAAGTTTATTTCCATCTATTATAACTTACTTGTTGTAATAAACAACTTATTCAAAATGACACACAAGCAGGACACGCATTGGCGCGTGCGCGAGGCAACCCCCAACCCAAATCACCACACACACACACACACACACACACAAAACTAGGATTATCTAAGGACACATGTCCATCCATCTCGCTTTAAAAAGTGAATGGGGAGCGGCCTGACACACACAGAGCCTATTAGCCAACTTGGGCTCCCGTGGAGAGCATTGAGGTAAGCTCCCCTACCGTAACTGTCCATGGTGCTGAAGCGGTAAGAGGGTTTCTTTACTGCACACTTGCGTCCTCCCCTCAAAAACTCTTAAAAGCTAGGGTTGACATTTCAATGCCTTTTATTGTATTTCCATCCTATTTAGTGATGGGTCTCTGTAAAAATATAAATATTAGAAAGACACAACTCACATGATTCTAAAACTTTCCTAACTTTTTTTCTCTTCCCAGCAGAATGTTTTTAAGCCTATTTTTTCACAGTGTGGAAGAGCTACCGTTAAACCACATTTGGAACTTATGGCACCATGAATTATAATAAACACATTTTTATGTTGTCAATGTATGTCAAACTCAAGCATCAGTATGGGATTCAGTGTAAATTAACAAGTGCCTTGTTAGTACAGTTATAGCATTATGTATTGTGTTGTAAGCATTGATAGATGGGTGACTTCATGGTTACTTGACTATATTTGGGATAATAGGACACAAGGGATATGAAAAGAGAAAAAACACACAAAGCAAAGCAACAACAAACTTAGTGAGATCAACTTTTCAAAGAAGACAGTTATATGTGCATGGTTCCAGCAATAGGTGCCACTATTTACTGTTTGCACACAGAACTTTTTCAAACATTGTATGACCATCAGGACTGAGTTCACCTTGAACATTTCCAATTTCTATGCAACAATCTTCCTTTTAATAAACTCTGAATTGAACTTACAATAATTAAATACGCGCAAAGTTCACTTGTAGGAATCATAAATAATGCATTTCCAATGTATACTCAAAGTTTTCAAAGGGCGACATAAAATGCATTGCAATCCATTCAGTCATTGAGCAGAAACAGTATACAGAGCCCTAACATGTGACTGCTTAGATTACGTTATAAGAACCTGTTTACGAGGGAAGTAAAACCATTTATCACCCACACTACATAACACATTCCCTTTTCAACTAAGTTTACACAAAGTATTCTATATGGATTATATGTGTTTTCACACATCTAAATACAGAGTCCTCATGGTCAAGGTGTTTAACAATTTACACTAATGTTTCCATGTTGTTCCTTGGAAATTATACAAAAACCTATACATATGCTTATAATTATCTTTACAATGTTGAGTGTACAAAGAAAATATGTGTATAATATGTTAATAATTGTAAAAGTTGAATTCAGCCCATATCAGATACTGTAGATCTTTTTATTTCATCCACTTATAAGTCCCATTCACTGACATTGAGAAGTAATCAAAACGGTATATGAGACTTATTGCCAACATGGGGCCTTTATTAAAGAAAACATCCATATATATCATATCTTTGTGCTCACAATTTCTCAGTAAGATGATAAAAGCAGACTTGAATAAAATCTTTTAAAATGACTAAACTTAAGCTGTTCTCTCTTTTATTCGGCAACACTGGATGGTACAGAGCGGAGCAGAAAAATAACAAAGGTTCAAGGCATCAGGTAATAATGAGAGGATAGGGGCAATACTTCAAACACCACGAGGTCCACATCACACAATTATACAATACAATTAGGATTAAAGGGGCAAAAGAGATAACAGGAGATAGGGATAAATTATCACAAAAGGAAAGATGTGACTCTCTCCTGACCTTCATTAAGAGAGAAAAAAAAACTCATTTAAAGCTGGCCTTCCTTGCAGAGGGATTTGAGCCTTTCACATGAGACTGTGACTCGTAAGATAAGATATACAGAGCAGAACGAAAATGTATATTCAGAATAAAGCGATACAATAAATAGTGATACGCATATATATACAGATTATACAATAAATGCATTTTAATAACTGTCATTGAACTACACTCATTTCTGACAGTGTTATGCCAAGAAAAGCAGAAGTTTACTGACATATGTTGTAAAATAAAAACTTAGACAGCATTGATTCTGATGCTGAGTGAACCATTATCTGATGTCAGTATTTAAGATTTTGCCTCACTCTTAGCCACACAATAAGATGTTGTTGTTTCTGGTGTGACTATGGTGTGTGTCAATGCTTGTTCAATCAACAGCTTCAAAAGTGATAGTGTCCAAAAAAGCACTGACGAAAAGATTTGGCTCTATTGCTGAGATAATTAACTATTCAATCCAAAATTGTTGTTTTGGTCTGTACGCACTGATTGACCCTATAGTCACAATACAATATAATTCTAAGTTTAGAAGTGTACAAAAGTTGTATAATCTCTTTCTGCTGAAAGAAATACTAATCTATTGAGCTACCCTATACAAGGGGATCCAGCTATTTTTCAATGAATCTTGGGCCAACCCATTACCTGCGAGAGAGGTCACATCTGCTTCTGGCTGATGATGTCTTGAGAGTGTGGTCAACAACTTTCTTTTTGTGTGTATAGATGACATCTTGATCACTTAATGGAGCTCAAAGATGAGCAGGTCCAAAAGGCCCACCAGGCCCAGCAGTGGCCCTTCTGCTTCAAGGACTGGAAATATAACTCTTTGTCTAAAATAGAAGCCTTCCTAAACTATGTTTTGTAAGTAATTCTGCTCTTTTGCCACAGTCTGTGATGACTCAGGGCATCTTTAGCTGCACAGTCAGAGGCAGAATATGATGTCCTTAAATGGCACTGTAACTTTGGTTCCATGTTGGTTCATCTAAATGCCTTATTGTCTTTTGTTTGAAGGTGAATACCTCATGTGGAATTAGGTTCATCTTCTACCTACAGACTCTTAGGGTCTAGGCCCATCCTTCTGCCTACTTTCTTTCTCTAAATATACTAAACTATGAAGTGAAACACTGTGCACTGTGGACTACACAGGTGGCCCCAGAAGAATGGCAACTGGAAACACCAAAACACCTTTGGACTGACCTTAGGAACCTAGCCTTCATTTGACAGCAAAGGCCCAACTTTAAGTGATCCACTTGACCAAGAATCGGAAATTTGAGGTGTTCCCCAACCTGACCGACAGCTGTATAAATTCAGGTCCTCCAACAGGCCAATTTCTCTAACGTCTCCTGTCTTCTTATAGTCCATTGCACACATTCCTCCTTCAAGTAATTACCCTGATTGCATTCGATGGAGTCAAGTATCCAAACATCATCTGTCTCTGCCTGATGTGGAACCATGATGGTCCTACATCTCCATTGACTTGTTCACTTGTTTGATGCCATCTGGACAAAAACAACATGTCCAGGCTCTCAAAGTCATTTCACTTTGTCCTGTACCCCAAACTTTCTCCTGCCAGTGAAGCCACCCAACCAGTAATGAATCACATCTTCTAACTGCCCTGATTTCTCCAGGACCTTTGAATGCAATATGGGTCCTCAAGTCAAGTCATGGTACTGTAAAGTCTTCTACGACCTCCTGGGCTCTTACACCAATCTAACCTCCCACTTCTTTCCCCAGTCCAGTGGCCAAATGGGATACGAAAACTACCACAACAACCTACCTATAGGGTACCCTCAACTTGCCAATGACCAGGAATCTACCACTCCAAGCGGTCAACTCTAGGATCTGAGTACTTCCACATCTTGCTCCCTTATCCTCCTTCCCAGGGTGGGTGAAGAAGTAGATATGAGACAGTTTCTGCCTTAGCTTTCGTCAGTCAGGTTTGGAATGAGCAGTTGTCCTTGGTTCTGTGATACCAGAGGACAACAGAAATCCCATTGTAGTTAACTGGTGTGGAGTAGATCACAGTCGACAGCAAATTATCTCCCAGCAGATCATATGCTTGTCCTTTTTTTAAACGCCACAGGTCCCAAACCAACTCAACCCCAAGAACTGCAACTATGCCAAGATAATTGGCAGCCCACCTACACCTCAACGTGTTCTAAAGATTCACTGCTGTAACTGGGATCCACTATCTGCTGGTAGTCCCAAAGAAGATCTTTGCTTGCGCATCTTGGATGAGGATATTATAAACATGTATAAATATGGATTTTTTTGTGCAAGTTAATATATTTTTTCAAAATGCTATTGTTGTCATTAGTTTTTTCAGACAGAACGTAAATACAATGTGACAAAAAAGGTGGTAATTTGTTTTTTTTCAGGACAAAGGTGATTTTTCAGAGCTTTTGTACAACATACTCTGTATACTTCTGAGTATGTAAGACAACTACTTTCAACTGTTTAACCTTGACAAAGGCATCCCCTCCCTCCATTCCTACCTTTCAGAATAACAACCAGAGACATACACACAATTGGACTTTGTATATATTATTTAAAGTAATTATGAATTGAAAAACTTTTTTTGAAGAAGTTCCACTTTCTTATTGCCATACAAACCTTGAGGTTATATACTAAATACCATCATGGCAGAGAAAATCCTGATGTACAGGACTCCCCTCAGACAACAGCTGGCTCCCAATTGTGATGTTATTCACTGTGACACTACATCCTGTATTTGGAAAATTCTCAAGTGAAATAACAGCCGTTCTTTTTAAGTAAAATATCCATGATAACACTTATGACACATTTACACTCACTCATTAACTCTCATTATAGCCTAAAGCCATATCTCATCAGTGGACATAATTTGTCTGTTGGAGTGCCTGCCCAGCATTGACATTCAGGCTCTGTCGGTGCTTTTTAATTATTGGGAAAATACTTTTAATAAATGCGACACAGAATATTATTAAATATAATGTTTTGATTAATTGGATTTGGTGGTAATATTACAGTGTGGATGCCCAGAGACAAATGGCATTTACTGGGAAAGCACAATTTGGTAGTCAACTGTCCGAGTCAAAAAAAAGAAAGATCAAAATATATTTTGATGATATAATGACATAAATACAATTAGATACAATAGCATAAATGCAATATACAGTTATATTAATTATGACATTGTGAATTTTACACAATCCCTCTCTGTATCTCTCACCACAAGGCTACTGGTGCTACTGAGTCTGAGACCTGAGATCCTCACGACATGGTGCAAAGCTCCCGTGAGACAGGTGATGAATTATAAACTGAAATTGAAAATCAATATTCCACAGTGCTCCTGAATGTCTCAGAATTATATGTATCAATCAACCCCTCCTGTACCGTTTCTCTCTGTTTTCTTTACAGAATTTGAATCCCGAATTATGAAGTGGGAAAACCCTTACTGGAAAAACATCTGCCTGTGAAAATTGGAGCTGGACAGTAGGTATTGTAAAATCGAAAACAGAGACAACTCAAATGTGAAATAACGGAAAAGAGACAGTTCAAGAATGGAAAAGCTTTTGAAGCCAGACAGACTGATGGAGGGAAAAAATACAATTCTACAAATCTGTATCAGTGAATGATTAATTAATTTTTGTTGAATGATCTGTTCTAGCCTTGCGAGATATCAGTTCCCATTTCTTTTACACTTTTACAGAAGATCTCAAGAGACCGCCAGTTCAAAAGACGGTTCAATTTAGAGTTCCCATCGGAAATGGTTTCAGAAAGTCTTTGCCATACGTTGGGCTTTGATGTGTTTTAACTGTCATAATCTTACTGTTCAGAGATGGGGAAAATAAATTCTGTTAATTTTTTTCATTGTAAGTGCTTTTTTTTCTTGACTTCACATTTCATTAAAGATACTTCGCAAAAATAGGAAAGGACTATCATAGAGATATCAATGTAAATTTTTGTTCTACATTAATATACAGCAGCTTCACTCCTGCATTTTCTCGGGTGCACGGCAGTGGCGGACTCAAATTGTGTGAGGGGCAGTGGAGGACCAGTGTGCACAAAGTTTTCCAGCATGTAGAGCAGTCTATGGAACTGTTTTTCAAAGTGGGGGTCCTGATCCACAGGGGGGTCACGGAAACTTTGATATATGATTTTTAATATATGTCTTATGATACATGTCTTTTATAAGAGAAGACTAAAAAAAGGGGAAAATTCTGTTCACTGTTAATATTACTGTTGAATTTTACAACAGAAATGACAAGCAATGTTTATAACAGAAGAAAGACCGATTATTCATTATTAATAAAAATAAGGAAAATACATTAAGAAGTCGTATGTTTGTTTGTTTTTATATCATTATTCATAATGTAGACATAATTTTTAACATTTGCAAGGGGGGTTCCCGCCACAGGCTATTGCTATATGGGGGTCCTTGGCATGGCAAAGTTTGGGAACCATTGGTATTGCAATATGTTTTCTTACTTTTAAGGAAAGCACAGAGGAAACTTAATTGTGTTTTCTTCATTGGAAGGGCACTTTAGAGGGCACAGCATCTCATGTGTTTCACTGGAAGAGCATCCTATAGGGCACTGAATCTCGTTTGTTTCACTGGAAGGGCACTTTAGAGGGCACTGTATCTTGTTTCAGTGGAACGGCACCATATAGGGCGCTACATCTGTTTTTCTTTCACTGGAAGGGACTTAGAGGGCAAAGGGGGTCTAATTTTATCCAGCATAGGAGCATCTACGAGGGCACTTTTCTGTGTTTTTGAACCCCCTGCCCCCTCTCTGTGTCCACCAGTGCAGCACAGTGAACACAGTATGGGGTATGGATAAGTAGTGTATATACAGAATCTAATATTTAGATTTATATTAATCAAAGAAAAACTGACATTTTCCTTTTAGATATGGATTTGATTGAATTCCAGGTATTTATTAGTCCATAGAGCTTGACCTTGATCATCTTTGAGCTGGAAGGTGACCTGGTGTCAAAGAGTCAGCTTTGGACCGGGCGGGTCATTTATTAATGAAAGACAAGATTGATTTCCTGTCATATGCATTTTGTCCTGGGCTTTTTCTTTTTAAATAACAGTTGTCTTTAGCCCACATTATGACCCAATGTTGGTTTCTACTAAGTGTCACATTTAGATATATGCATCCGCAGGTAGATCTTTGATAGCTGTTTATTCAAAAGCAAACGAAACTTGAAAAGAGGATATAACCTCGACTCAGAACTCTGGAGGGGTGGACTAAGATTGAAATTGGTCTGACTCTCTCTCTCTCTCTCTTGAATTGAGGGTCCATTGTAGTACGTCAAACAAAAGGTTTTTATCAGAGGCTCTTAATGTAACCCCCTCCCCTCACTCTCACGGCCACCAACTCGTTCTTCTCTTCCTCTCTTTTCTCATTCATTTATTCCACTGTGTGTGGAAATAGGCTGGGCAACAATTAATTTCAGAGTGAATTCAGGCAGGATCTATTACCCCTCTCTGCCTCTATTGCTCTAATGGAAATCTATTTCACTTCTCTTTTGTGTCCAATATAATTTAATGCCCATTTTATTAATGGCCTGAAATAATTACGGAAGGCTTTTGTGATTCTTGAGTATGTTTCATTTAATTGTGTAATAAATGTCTAATCAGGGCTCCCATCTGAAGCCATTATGGCATTAAAATTAACAATTACGCCACAAATGTCTTGGTGAATGCGTTGGGGTCTATAGAAATCGTTGCTGATAACAAGACACATATAAATCATTCATGAGAATTTTTTCAGAGAAAAGCGGAGTGAGAGATAGGAGGATGGGAGGGAGAAAAAAGAAGTGGGGGAAGAAAAGAGGAGAAGAAAGAGGCTGAGTTTTCTTTATTCCATTGAAAAACCGGGGATGGCCAAAAGATAGGGCATTTTAAAACTGTGTCACCCTCTCCAGTTCCTTTCTTCCCCTGTCTCTCTCTATCTCCCTTTAATTTGCCTTCCTCTTTATTTTTGAAGTGACAGATTTCACTTTGGGAATTCATTAACCGTTAACTTGGGCGATAAAATATCTATCAGGCCCTCTGCCCGGTTCCTTTGCTAAGCTGCGTGGCGCTCCGGTTCATCGTTGTGGGTGACCGAAGGCAATTAAAGAGGCTTCACACTCTCTCACTCTCCCAGTGTCACTTTCTCAGTGAAAACAGGAAGGCTGCTCAACGTACCAGCAAGAATTGTTTTCTTAGTAGCCAAGTATACAAATTTCATGGTATGGCGGAACTCCATCTGCCACTAAAAACCCTCGTCAGTTCCTCTGTGTCATTTCCAAGCTAATATACTACAATTGGTTTTGGTGAATCTATTTTAATAGCATAAGGTTTTGGCCTTCTTTGTTCTCTATTACCATGATGCACAAAGGGCCTCCCCGGGCAATGGATTGCACCCTGGTCCTAACCACACTCTTTCAAGTGACAGAGTCAAGGCAGTGACTTTGATGTAGATGCCGTCGCATGTTAATAAGAGGATTGATTTTATTCTCAATCGAACACCCATTTTTGAATCAAGCAATCTTGGATAAGTTGGTTGATATCACCCATCTCTGACTCTGCCCCATCTGAGCAGACTGCGAGAGTCCCAACAATTCACCCACTGGTTAGTCACACACAGCACTGAATGAATATGATTGGGTGAAATGATTCAATACATTATATGCAGTGTAGCTGTAAGTTCTGTACAGACAGCTTTTGGGATGAAAAGAGAATTTCTGTACAACCCCAGCTGGGTCTGAAATGTAGATACAGAGTGAGGATTTGCTAATTCTTTTTGAAAGATGGATAAAATCAATGCATATGATGTTTAGACTGATAGACCTTTGTTTTTTGTAAATATATGTACACTGAATTTGATACATTCTGTTTTAATACCATTTTATACAGCGTCCAAACTTTTTTGCAATCAGGGTTGTATTATATATATATTATATAAAGCTCTAAGCCATGTATGGAGTCATTCTTGTTACAATGATAGTAAAAATTATATTTCTAAATAGGCTCTATCATCTAAACAATGTTATCTTTACGGAATGCAGTTCATATGATATCCTACAAAATTCAACAGTAAAAAGAAGTCGATATCAACGAAGAAGGATGCAATAAAAAGCCTTTATTCTATTGGATAAACATTTTCTTAAAATCATAATCAAAAAGCCAACGTCTTCGTCAGGGCGTCAAACAAAGACTCAATTTGTCTATGTCTAACACAGTATCATTTTTAAAAAAATTAAGTTGCTCAGTTCTGAGAAAATGGACGAAAACTTAAGGGCCAGTTGTGCTCTACTCTACTAGAACCTCCACCAAGGCCTTCCCCCGTCTCCCACTGTTAGTGAAAGTGAAAAATGTGTCTCTGCCAATTTGTAAACGTGTGCCATTTTCATGATAACAGAAGATATCACTGACCACTCATAATGATCGTTTAGCATACTAAAGAAAAGGAATAACCCAATTTGTCTGCAAAAGCCAGCAAGTAGATGAACAGGTCCAACCTACTGGGCTTACTTTTGTAATGAAGGCCATTTTAAAGTATATTGTTGTGTAACAAAAAATTTGGTAGCTAAAAAAGTTTGAATTGAAACATAGATAAAGTGTCCAGGTTTGAGATATAACGCCTCATCGAGGCTGTTGACACTGTACACTTGAACCTGACTCTTCACTACTCTACTTCAAATATCTCAAGCAAGTTTGCTGTTCTACAAGTGGAATTTAATACTGAAATGTTGAAGCAAAGTTACAGAAGTTAGGATGAATTCCATATAACTGCAACCACCAAATTCCAGTTACTGGGAGGACCATTGTTGCATGCCATAACCACCTCTCATTTATTCTCTCTGACTCTATACTGTCAACTACCCAATCGAGGCAACTAAAATTACCACCTTGCGCTTGTATGCCTCTGTCAACCAGCTAAGTTGCACTTTACACCCATGTTTGTTCAGACTTATGTTACTGTCAATCCTTTGAGAAACTCCATGATCAGCCTACCATGAAAACTCGCTAAAGCTGGCACACAACACAGTCTCTCATGCTAACCATGTCCTGAATACTGAATATCAATTGTTTAATAATAATAACAATAATATAACTAATATAAAATCTGTGATACAGGGTTCCATATTTTAATATGATAAATATGAATACAATAAATATTGAATAAAATACAATTTTGTTCACAAATCAGTTCTACAGCTAAATATATAATATAGCCAAGGGTCTTAATTCTGTTAAATTTTGTCATTAATGTTAAATGTATGTCTTATGTGTTTTGTTTCTGAAATTGATGCATTTAAGATATGTTTGTGATATATAAGCTTTAAGATGAGCTTCCTTGTGACTGACGAGCAGCCTCCATAGCAACCTGTCAATCAGGATAGATGTGTAGCATCCATGGCATTGTGCACATTTATAAAGCTGTAAATTATCCATATTTAAACAACATTAAACACTAAGACTTTTACCTTTTAATTTCAATGCATGAAAGTTACATTTTTTCATCCATGACAGTTGTGTGAATTACGGATGTACTTTGCTAATTAAGCTAGCTGTCGATTTTAATATTGCATTAAACTGACATATAGCTGTCTTCAATAAAATAAATCTCAAGAAAACAGTATCTTATACACATGACCAAAAAAAAAGATTTTGCACAAAAAAAAAAACCTTGGCCCCTTAAACTCCTGATGAATCCACATGAATGTGTGCTGTGTACACCCACAGGCGCTGAGAAAGAAATGCCAAACTGAACACAAATCACTTTAACCATCTCAGCTATTTACTACATTTCTCCTTATTAGGGTTTCCTTTGTCCAAACAGATCTTCGACTATTTAATTATGCATTTAACTGATGTGCAAATTAACCTTGGCATTTTCACAAAGGCACTTGTGTCTTTGTGATCACACCTCACCCCCCCCCACCCCCTCTTCTTCCAACCAATTTAATTCCAAGCTCAAGATTTCATGGTCAATTTTATCTCGCTCACTCTCAAAGAGTCCATCATCAATTCTTCACAACTTTTCATGTCCCCTTTCTCTGCAGATTCACTGCGAAATTGCCTATTCAGGTTATTAAATAACTGTGACTGCTATAAATTTACGGCAACACCCTGTGCTTTGAATATGCATTTGGGATGCTGACCTCCAGCAGTAATTCGTCTTAGTCTTTGTTTATCCTTTATACAAATCACAGCTATTTTAATTCTTTATTTCACACTATTTGTTTCAGCCAAGTCAGAGAACCAAACCAGTCACCCACCAACACCGGAATTTACACTGTACGCCAACTCAATCTGTCGTTTTCATTTATGTTCTGGTAAATAAAAAAATAAAGTGACCAATATCACCAGAAATCAGTCTTGTTGAATTTGTATTTAATCTAGTTAAATGTTTAGTTTTATTCATTTAAAAGGGCAAAAATAACTTGCTTGGCCCCAAAGTGCTACTTACTAATCTAACTTTTAGGTCGTTTTCCCATATAAAGTGGTTAACCCCGAGGGTCATGTTAATTTTATTTAATTGTATTTTCTATTTTCTAGTGCCACATCACAACAGAGCTTCCCTTTCCTATAGAACAGGTCTATACCTTGTGTTTTTATGAAACAAACTAAACAGCCTTGAGTTATTATCTTATTTATACGGCAGCATGTGCTTTCTGTTTCTACATAGTCGCGCGTCTACAATTCTCCTCTGCTCTCTGTAGCACGCAGGGCGGAGACTCGCTCCGATGCTCACATAGACTGGTGTGACTTCCACCAGGGGACTGAGAGTGTGTGTCGTAAAATACTTTTTTAAGCCTGTTTCTACCGTGCCTGATGTTGATTTTCAAATTTCCGCTTAAATGTAACCCAGAATGCACTGTGTTTTGGTTCACTTCATTCCTTTGGCTCAGACTGCGTTCTCACCTGCAGCGAACCGAACTCTGATGCACTTGGAAGCAAACAATAGCCCCATTTTTTAGCCAACCACGGTTTGGTCATCACACCAGCAAAAACCAAACTGCCTATTTGACAAAACGCACCTGAGTTTGTTTCAAGAGGACCAAACAGCTTAGATGTGAATGTCCCCTTAAGCTATGTTCACACCAAATGAAGCAAAGTAGCATCATATGACAAATTAACCTCCTGTTTGATGTGAACCCAGCTTTAGCAAGTTGCTTCACTTCTAATAACCATGTAAGCCATCATGACATTGGGGTTTCCACTCCCCTGCATGCATCTATGATTGTAAACAGGAAACATATGCCTTATAAACCTCAGTCATTCGGTTTGGCTTATAAACCTCAATCACATGATGAGACATACGTTTGAATCAAAAATCATCTGTATAATAAAAAAAAATACATTTAGCCTTCATAGAGTAAATGGCTCTAATAAGCAATGAACAATACCTGAGGTTTGGCCCCGAGGTGTTCCTATGAGGCTGAATGCACTTATTGTAACATCGAAACTGCACCGTTGTTTGTGACTTGACTTTTCTGGAATAAGGTAAATTTCATGATTTTTCCTGGCGATGCTGCTCCATAGTTTTCTGTACTGGCAGAACTAATAAAGATAAAGGCAATATCTTTATGACATTTAGTCACACAGTCTGAGTCCTTTCCTTTGTCTTTAAAGAGACCATGGGCTATAATTGGAGACCAGTGCACATCATCTCTCGGCTGAGAGGGTAAATGAGGGATCCCTAGACTCCAGGATTACCCTATTATTGAGAAGACGTTCCACTAAGCCTCCACCACTGACACATATTCCTGTTCTATGGCCTATTCACTTTAAAATATGTCTTGTCAGGAGGCTTACAGAAATCTACATAATCCTTTTTCATCACAATTAAAGATACCACTGAACAATAAAATTGCTTGCTCTCTGGTTTGTTTCATGTTGCTTTGAGAAAAAAGGGGTGAGGGAAACGCGGCTGAGCGTTGCTGAAGGTTGCAAAAGGCTGAAATGAATTTTGGATTGTGCCTAAGGAGAATAAAGAACTTGATAACATCC
>CAFUXE010000135.1:894598-921454 GCA_903364295.1 Serranus cabrilla | reverse complement strand
TTCCATGCTAAAAATAGAAACAGATAGACAAAACCACAGCTTCCCTTTCTTCTTGTTCCAACTAGTCTGCCCATCTGTAGAAAATATGCAACAACAAACAGGATTACACTGTATGCATCTGCATCATGTGTGATGGTTACCACACAGTGTGTGTAGAGGACACTAGCTTTACATTTCAATGACTTGCTTATGCCAATGTCATGTGCATCGTTTCATATTATGTCTATTCTATTACTCTACGTGTCCATCCAGGAGCATGAAAACATCAAAGTCAAAAGAGATTGCAGCGAGGTCACATGTTTCTATTGCCTGCAGTGGCATTTTGTGTTTGGTGCAGATAATTAATTGCTATTAAATTACCTGAGATCGTTTTACATATGTATCGAATACAGCAGAATTATTTTAGTAGACATTGACCTGCAATCTACTAATTATATCTCTTCAGATGTCACATATCTCAGTTTAGTTGCCTTCCTCAGGAAGTGGTTTCCTACACAGAATGAGTGTCCACAACAGAAAAAGGTCATGTAAAGTGAATGAATGTGAACATGAGGGCATATAAGTAAATGGGGAGTATCACTGGTGACATACATTGCATTAAGTGGCTTTCTCCACATCATGGCTCATGTCATTCCAGTGCTTTCTGAACAATTGGTGTTCAGTGAGCATCATCATGGAAAAGAAAAAAAAACACAGTTACGCTGTTTAGATTTTACAAAAGAAAAGTCGTCAGTATACAGAAACCTATCCATAAACCCATCAACAAGACTAGGAATCTACAGCCACACTTTACTTGAGCTAAATGATAACATGTGGATGTTGAGTTTACCTTATTTCAGCATGCTAATATTTGCCAATTAGCAGACACACAAAATGCAGATTGATGTATTTGGTTATAAACTAAAGAATTGGAAAAAAAACTGAACTGATGATGAAACTCGGTTAAAGTCAGTCCAAATTCAAAGGATACTAGCGTAGTGAAGGGGCGTTAGTGGCAATAGATGAAAAGTCAGAGGCTCATCATGGTCCAATACCAACACGTGTTTATTGCGTTTATTGTCGGACTCTCTTTTTAAAAAATCCTTCTTCCATTGTGGATTGCTTGTTGGCGTAGGCAGTTTTTGTCAATCCTGGAATAGCACATCTTTTTGCAGGATTTTCTGAAGGGTCATGCATGCGCATCTGCATTTGTACATCAGCCACCAGGAACACACTCTCTCTGAAATGACCTGAGACTGGCAAAAGTCTCCTGTCACAGGCTGGATTTTCTAAAGCCTGAAGCCAGAGCCAAGAAAGGGTGCAGAAGTCTAGTTTTCTGTCAAACACTTGAACTACAATAAGCTAAATGGTTATTATAGGTTTTTGCCCAATGATGTCAAAGAAAAACTGCCTTCCCAAGCTTTGATAGAAAACGTAATTCAAATAAAGAAAAGAAAGACAAAAGAAAAGAAAGACAAAAAAGGGAAAAATAATTATTTTTTCCTTGAACATTTTTTTATATTTCCTATGAGCTATTTAAACACAGTGTTTTAGAGATCTTGTACAGGTTAAAAAGTGATTATGGCCGTCTGGCTTGTGTACATTATACACTGGGGCAAGCGTATTATCACGGCTATGGTCTTTACAAAATAAAAAGAATGTCTAGTGGCTGTATTGCAGTGTGGTCTATTGAAGGCACGGTCAAAGTCTCAGTCCTCTAGATCAGAATCCTGTGCCAGCGGTGAGTGTGTGTGAAGAAGTCCTTGCTCCTTGACTCTGAGGGGCCGACACCAAAACATGACATCTAACACTGATGTTCTCCTGCTTTCCTATGACCTGTAATAAAAATTACAAACTCTAACAGTGTCAGCCGAGTTATTAACAAGCAGGATGCACTATTGCCTGACACTCGCAAAGTTTGTGACCTTTTTTAAGGAGAAGAAGCAGTAAAGTTAACAAGTAACACACAATCCACCATCTCCTGCAGGACTATTTGAAGTACAGTGCAGTGAGGAGGGCAGAGGAAGAAGGGCAAACATAATCTTGCTCAGAATGCCCAAAAGCCTGGGTTTTTACATCTGCTGCTTCTTTCATCTCTTGTATCCGTATTCTCACAGTCCTTACCGACAGTGTGAGGTCAGCTGATGTCATGACAGGAGGCCAGTCCCAAAACACCAACTCACTCATCGCTCATCACCGTGACACCATCTTCAACATGTCTCTGCTGCTGGAGAGCTACGGTGTACCTTTCAAGTATCATGTATATTTGTATCTTTCGATCCAGCCTTTGTCATTGCATTGTGAGTCCTTATAGGTGCAATGTGTAACATTTGGCCACATGCTCTATATAACCAGGAAACAGCATTTCACCAAGACTGTATACAGTCAGACACATGTAATAACTCCTGTAATGTCCTTGAAAATGTATGATGAACTGCTGAAACTCTGAGAGTACCATAGCTATCTTATAATCTTCACCTATGGCATTGGCCTAACATTATAGTTTAGAAAGAAAACAACAACATGAAAACATACTTCAACACCATTTTGAATGTTTTTCAGTGCAGTTTGTGTTGTCATTTGTTGCATTGAAGACACATTTAACTAATGAACCAACATTAGATGTTACCAGTTTAAATGAAAAGTTGCTAGTTCAAACCTCATCTTTTTACAAGCCAAGAGCTGCTTCAACCAGTGGAAAGAGCTGTTTGTGCAGAATGTTGTTTTCAGCCCTTCAGGCCATTTCGGTTTCATCAGTTTAGGTGCAGAAATTACATGTTAATGTAGGAAAAAACATTATGTGGTTAGGTTTAGCAAAAAACATCATGATAGGGGATATACCTTATGTTACTAAAAGTATGCATCTTCAGCTCCTAACAATATACAGTAATATATCAGCTTATTTAATGGTTTGAAAACAACCTTCTGAACCTAATAAAAACATAGAGCAGACCCCTACTAGCCTATACCTACGAGGCTGATCACTGCTGATAATGCCCATTCAATCGCATGATAACCTTTGAACAATGTACCAACATTTCTTCTTCAGCCATCCTTGTGTTTATTGTGACAATAACTGGGGGCTTTACCTTCAATGTAATGTAATGGACACCTCAGTATAGTTAATTATCAATAAATTCCAAGTAGACTAGGAGTGTTTTTTAAAGTTAAGTTAAGCAGGTAAGTTAATAAAACCCAGTTCATAAAGTTTAAATTCATCATTTTGCATCAATGTTTTATGCAGAAAGAAAAAGGTAAAAAAACAAAAAAAGCAGTGACTTCAGGCTTTTAAACACGAACACTTCCACTTGCCTTGACTCCAATGAGAACGAGTTAACCTCAAATCAAAATGTTTGTATGAAAGTAAAAGTCAACATGACCTCATGTAGATGTAGATGTTAACATGATACGCAATACAAAAACCTTCCTGTCAAAATAAATGGTACTCAGACATTCAAAAAGCTGCCTGGTTTTTACTCTTTTAACCTCAGTGTGACTTGCATTTGTGTTTAATTTATCTCTTTATCTATATTTTAAAGTGATTTTCCAGAAAATAAGCAGACTTAATAAAAATAAGTAACTAGTACAAAACTTCACAGATATAAAGGCATAATTTTAATTGCAACATACATTTAGTGCCCACTTTAATGGGTATACAGCTCTGCCATAAATTGTCCCTTCACAAAGCTGTAAGAGAGGTTTTCCTTATTAAGCAAAAATATTATATAGTATGTAAAATATGGTAATGAAACAAAGGATCATTCCATTCAGCTGTATGGGTTTGCTGATTTACATGGAATTACTTGGTTTTGCACAATAAATCCTATATAATCTACTGTATTTTGGTATAAATACCAGCCTATTAATAATACTGTTAATAAAATAACTGAAAATAACTCATGAGCTTTCAATCAGTCTCTTTAGTGTGCATGAATAAATCCCTATGGTAAAGTAAATTGTTCTATCCAAAGTGTCTGTCTGTCTGTCTTTGTTCAGTTTTATTACAACACACACACTATAAAGACACATTGCACCTCCTACACACAACAAACATCACTGTCCATCCCTGTCTCTTCGTTCCACAGCTGAGATATACTCACATGTATCTCAGTTAAACAGTTTGACTGTATTAATCAACACACAAAGCTTGAACGGAGAGGGATCAATGAGCAAAATAGTCCAATCTGACCAATGAGAGAGTCTAATAGTCTGATTAATACATCTGACCTGCCTGACCCTGCTCCCCTCAGATTATAAACATCCAATGAGCTTCCACATGTTTAAGGAAGTTCTTGGTTGTCATGAAAAAATAAAAACATTCTTTAAAATATAACATACAACAGTACAGCGATAACAGTTACATCACAAAGCTTTACTAACTAGCCCTCCAGTCTAACCTTTCTTTATAGAATCTCAAATGGTACAAAGTTTGAAGTTGTAGTTTTTGTGCCTGCAATCTGCAACCCTCAGGTCTTGCAAATTGCAGTTCTTGTTTTGTTGTTTCCAGTGTAATCCTTGAAAGTAAAGCTAATTATCTTCAGAAGCATGTCTTCCAAATACCAATTTGTAACTGTCTCTGCAGCTGGGTGGTGTCTAGAAGGGATACAGGAGATTTCAGGAGGTAATCTCCATTCACACTGTGTTCTCAATGGCTGCTGGTGGCTTTGGTTCAGAGCGCATGTGAAACTCAAAAAACACTATTTTATTTATCTGCCAGGCAAAGGGAGATTGTCAGAACAGATGTCAAGGTGTCACAGCTGCTGTCGAGCCAAAAGTGAGCCATGAGTCACAGACGTTTAGATTTAACTTGAGTATGATTTACTATAACACATCGAGTGCAAAGCCCTCTAATTTGTGATTTTTGGTGCTACATGTAGTATTTTACATCGGAAATCATGATCACAAAACCAGACCACATCAACAACATTGCATTTTCCTGAACGCCTTAACATTCCACAGCCTTTAAATGAAAGTGTGGGTTGGAGGCAGTGGATTTTTAGGGGGAGATAGCAGGTCAGCATGAGAAAACAGCATGGTTTCAGGCTTTAAGAGAGGATGATGGGCATTTCTCACTACTGGCATTTAATAGACTAAATGATGATTACTCATAAAAGTAATTGTCAAATTCATTGTTAATGGAAATGGCACTCAGACAGCGCAGACACCCGCCAGGGCCAATGGTGCATTCATGTGCTCTTGGATGATCATTCAACAGACGGAGAGAATTGTGGGATTTGGAAGGATTCAAAACTGATCCTGAATGGGCGCTCTTCCTCCGGGACAGGTAGTTAATATGTCTGATTTATTTATGAAATACATCGGGAGGTTGTGGTTTTACATCAATATATGAGTGGTCACTTCGTTTCAGAATCATCATTTAACAGTTATTCATTTTACATAGCCGCAAACAGATTCTGTTGTCAACACACAATCAAAGTTCTTTGTAGATACTTTAAGCTACCACAGTGGTGCCCCAGAAGACTCTGCCACTTCCAGCACTCATTTAGAACAGACTTTCCTGGCATTGTCAGCTTTGATCTGACCTCCTGGTTACACGTGTCAGTAACAGAATATGCTGGTAATTGGATGCATGTAGCAAAAAGTCTCAAAAGACTACAGAGCTGTTCCTGGTTGGTAAAGTGAATATGTTTCAGCTTACTGAACTGTACCAAAAGCTTTGTGAGTCAATACACACACGTTTCCCGACAGCTGAAAAATCACTTTTACCAATTATTCTACGGATCATTTAACAGAGGTGTGTATATAATAAAAAATATAAAACATTCCTGCATCTCAGACCCAATCCTAGCAGAAGTTGCATAGATTGCCACAATGATGTAAGGACTAAATAATCTTAGTTGAGTGTGTGAATTGTGTATGAAAGTTTGATACCACTTTCTAATAAGACACCCTTTAATAAGGGTTTATAGGTTGTAAGTAATCACTTTATCCTCACACACTAATTCTTTATAAGTCAGTTATGAGCCGTTTGTTTGAAATGATTTTGGGTTGCCATGTTGTGAAAAAAAAGAAACCTCCTGGCTTATTTATAGTTAAGTCATTAATCAACTCATATATTGATGGTGAGAGATAACAGTCAGAACGAGTGCTTGCTCCCTAATGAGCCATCATATCTGCAGTAATTATTATCATAAAGACTTTCTTATAAACAAAGAGTTTGTTCCAGATGCTCTGCAGAACTTAAACAAAAGGCCAAAGGTCAAAAGCTCTATTAGAGCAGCCAATTATAACATTCATCATGATTTTGTTTTAACTAATGTAGTCACAGCATGAGTGCATATTTTGGTAATGCCTTTTTATACCATAGTCCTTGTAAGTTTAGTCAATAGGCAGACTCCTAAAAACTGGATAAAGATAGTGTCATCTACACTTCTTCTGCCAGATCTCTGCAGGTCAAATACCTCTAGACACATGCAACTCATTTTGATCACAACTTACTAAACTACATTTTTAAACTTCTGTAATTACTCCTTTTCACTGTGTGAAATATAATCCTTGTGACGGATATGTATACAGTCCATTATCATTGTCCCATCCCTTCATTCTGTCACCCTCCACCCTCCCACTCCCATATGGTTTGTACAGTATCACATGAGACACAAAATGTGCTATTTGTTATGCATAATTAAACACAAGCAGAAAATTATAAAAAATAATGCTAAAAGTATTAAGTAATGAATATATAATGATGATAATAATAAAAATGGCATTAATAAAACAAGTGTAGGGTTGCAGCAGTATACAGGTTTCATGCTACACCATCCATGAACATTGACAGCTAACACAAGCTACCAGAAATAATATTCTGTTTATTTGATTTATTTTCAAAAGGCAGACATCTAACACATATCTCCATTTAAACAAAAGGAATTACATTTCGCTTCCAAGTGTCTGCCCTACAATACAAGAATAATGGAATTTGTCTTCATTTCCCCAAAACTAGAACCAGTTCTTCACAGAAAACGTTCATGTGGCCACTATACTTTCAGCTGCAGCATCTATGATTTAGATGTTGTGTGTTTCTATCTCTCAGCTGTTTTTTGACTCAGCCAATCAGAAATGAGATCCGGCCTAGTTTGGATAAAAACCAACCTGGTAGAATGTTAGCAGAATCGTATTGTCTTGTATCTCTGTTGTTTTACTGCATCATGATACTTATTGTCTATTTAACACACGGAGCTCAGAGCCAATCATTTGAACTGATGACTTCTGACCTTGATAAAGGGACGCTGAACCCCTAAGGTCTCATAAGCTTTGTGTTGATGGGTCAGGGAGAGAGTTAGCTTAGCATATAATTAATGTTTAATAACCCCTGGTTGTTTGTCAACACTTTTCCCACTGTCTTTTTCCATGCCTTATAATCTTCAGAGTGCCTGCAGGCACAGCATTCTCTGATAACATCTTAAGCCTCTTGTTCCAATACCCTGGCCTGGCAGTAACAACACTGGCCAGTCACTCATTTACAAGCAAAGATAAATGCACAGTCCTTAATCTGTCTCCAGTTCGGTCTCCAGCAGCACAGCACACAGGCCAGGCCCACGCCTTTAACTCCTCCTCAGGCTTAGCTGCTCCATCAGCCCTGCTGCTGCCATGTAGGCTGCCTCCGCTCTCACCTCTATCACCTGCCACACAGGTACGCAGCGATAAGCACACACACGGCCATGGAAAGGTCTCCCAGTAATTAGGAGGACATTGTAGAGCTTTTGTTCATGTCCATTATTTAAGCAGTGCTGAAGACACATTTTGGAGTGACGTCACTTTGTAGAAATAGCTTACTTATTACTGGTATTATTCTGACAGCATGTGAATGCAGCACAGATACCTGGAAACTTTTAGGCTGAAGTAAGCACAAGAAGGAGATTGTCTGTGAGTCAGTCACACTCTAATCAGCACCCATTATCATTCTGGGATAAGGGAAAAAACAAAACGCCTTGTTTGTATTTCTGTAAACCAATCACAATCATATTGGAAGGTGCCAAGTCAGGATGCAGTAATGACGCCCCTGCTAAATAGATAGCAGAGACAGCAGAAAGGGCGCCCAACGGCAGGCCTGTCCAACAGTCTACATCCAGTGAGTGAGACTAGTCACACTATGGCAGGCACAGACAAACAGAGCTGGACCAGCTAGACCAGCAACAGAGCCAGAGAGCTGCAAGACGGGCACAGTTTCTTGGTGCTCCACCGTGAGTGTATGTGAATGTAAACACACCCAACATGCTTTACCCAACTGACTGTATCACCCAGATGTGCCGATCATGGAGATGATAAATCTTTGTGTGCTTTGAGTGTTTAATGGTAGAACTAATTAAAAAACTTCTCACAATGCACAACTTTAACTTTATATCATTCTGTGTTTTTGGTATTTTAAATTTCATAGCAAAAGATATGCATTTATTTTTTTTATAGTTGATCTGAAATATTTCCTTATTTTTTTATAGCAAAAATAGTTTGTTTTTTTGCCATAGGGTAAAAATGAAACCAGTCCCCACGAAGAGCACTTTGTCTGATTCTGATCTCGTACTTGTCTGTTTAAAATAAAAAAAAGAAATGTATCATCATGCATCTGTTCTTTTCCACACTCCAGCAAACTTGCACCAAACTGAGCTGAACCGAAAGCTACACCTAGTGTTACTTGGTGAGCTTTAGAGGTGTGTTCTGGATCTTTGGACAGAACCAGGCCAAGCTAGCTGTTTCCTCTGCTTTAAGTCTTCATGCTAAGCTACGCTAATTGCCTCATCTGCCTTTTGGCAAGAACGCCAGTAATCACAATTTCAAAAATGTTGAGCTATTCCCTTACAGTGTGCTAGAAATTGTATTTTTACTAAACAGGGTTGCTCCCTTGCTGGTCGGTTTATCAGTTATTGTGTTTGGTTTCTGCCTCTCATTAGAAACCACATTTGTAACAGAACGTCTTGGTTTTAAATTGGTCCTGGGATGGATTGTCAGTATTTCTGTTTCAGTCTCTCCTGCGCTCAGGCGATTTCAACTGTCAGGCAAGCACAACAAAATCACTGTCAGAGCCATATAATTATTGAGGAAGAAAGAAAGAAATAATTAAATGTGAGTCACTTACACAAGCTCATTAAAGCTTATGCTATCCACTCTATTTTCCTTTTGGTTTGAATGAGACAAAAGGAGAACAATATCCCATTAAAGGCTGTTTCCACATCCTATTCATTTGAATTGCTGCTGAAGTGTCAGTGTTTTGCTGTGGATTAAAGTCTGATAGCACTCGCAGGAAGAATGATTCCCCCGTTTGAAGACTTGTGAATACACACAAGGAGAGACAGACAGCAAAAGGCAGAGAAGAACAGACAGAAATAGAGACTGAGAGAGAACAGAAGAGTGGGAAACATAATGGAAGAATGCTTCTAATGCACTGTCTGTAGAGGGTGAATTAGGAGGCAAATAGTGTGATTATTGTGCTGTGTGGTGGTGGTGGTAGTGGCGGTGATGGTGGGATCTTGCCAGCCCCAGGATGCAGATAGAAACCACCAGGGGTACAGGAGGGGAGCAGGCAATTGTGATTTATGGGGAGCAGCAGGCTGATAAGGCAGCTCCCTTCATTTAATGCCTTATCGGCTGCGTTAAAGAAAGGCCACAATTTGCAGCATTCTTAAAAGCCCCAGATGTGACTAATCTCTGCAACCTTCCAGACAATCTGTCTCAGGAAAAACTATAGATCACCCACTTGTCTAACTGATCTCGGCCTCTTCTCCCTGCAGCGTACCCACAGAGGGAAATGGTGGAAGAAAAATGTGTGCTTGTGTGGCTCAAACCTATGAGTGTAGAGTGGAAAGTTAATAATAATAATAATAATAATAATAATAATATATTTTTTTTTTTCTTTCACATTAGTCCATCTCAGATAAGTTAGAGCCCAGAGAAGTTGGCGGCGTTTATCAAACTTGATATCTTGCTTTCTTGCAACTGTGTTCACTAAAAATGGTTTTCCGGCCCAATTTGCAGCAGGGACTGACAGATATGGCATTTTCTAACACCAATATTAGAAGGGAAAAATTCACCTATTGGCAATATGGCAGACGACATTATGAATTTCTACGCAGCAATAAAAATAGACCTTCTCCGATTTTGCACCAATATGAAGACACTGGGTTTTTTATTGGTGTCTTATTGATGTAAAAGTTGAATAATCTGTAATAACCTAAGAGGAATTCTTATTTTAGTCAATACTCAAGAAAAAGCTTCCACAGAAGTGCTTTATGATTAAATTTCATTTGTAGACACATACGTCTCCAGCACTGTGTCAGGTGTCTCGCCACTGTTCTACCAATAAAATGGAAAGTTGACATAGCTGTGCCGCTGATCAATACTAATCACAGAAATAATTACTCACTGGAGCTTAGGTATGCCATTGATTTTTAAGGCAGTCGTTTGCATTACTGTCATATCTGATCTTAATAATCTTAAAGGGCTTTTTTTCTTGAAGTTTAAGGTCCTCAGCCATGTTGTGTAAAATGTATGAATGTCATTGCAAGGTCTAATCAATGTGTACTGATGTACTGAGTAGCAGCGATGGTGACTTTCATGTACATGTTTCTATAGTTGGGCAATGTGTGGAAAACACTGAATTCATACAAGAGACTGGGTGAATATTGATCAGTTGAGCCGATGCGTCAGATAAACAATAAGCAGCCTCAAATGAACTGGACAATACAGACACAATAACCAGAAAAAACCTGCACAATGGTTTGCATATTGATAACCAGTACCACTTCTTCACAAATCAAACTGTGATATCAGGCTCATTCCTCCGCTGAGTTCTGCTAATAGTCCTGTGCAAATAGGCAGAAGGAAGTGGAGCAGTGTTCATCTTCAGGTCAATCATCTGCAACGTGACATCGCCTGGTAATCCCTCCTGCTCCGTCATTCACCTCTGTGGTTAGCACGAGTCGCTACAATCCTCCAAATGTATGCAATATTTGACTTTAAACAGTTCTCTTTCTTTAAATTAAGTGCATATATTTATTTTTCATATGCCTCACTGTGTTCTACAAGTGTAATTAGTCTGGGATACTCAGCAGTTGATTTTTTTCCCTTGCTCCATTCTTAAGTATTCATGAAAGCCAGTGATCTGACAAATGGAATTTTTCAGCACGGTAGCATCTTGCATCTCAGACCTTATTCCAACAGATAATCCTGTTTAAATATCCGGCCTGGTTTATACCAGGTGGGGAAAGATCAGCAATTGCATTTTACATGCATACTTATGCATGTGTGCACCCTTGGCCTCACATACCTACAGATAGTAAATGCAAAACATCAAACAACAGAGCATATTTGTGGCATGGTTTGTGATAATTACTCTCTATAAGCATTTGGCCTCATATCCTGGATCCTGGGTATTTCACCTCATTGGGATTGTTATGAAGGTCAATGATGTCTCTTGCTAGTGGGTTCTCCTGGTTGCTGTAATGAGAGTCATTAGGGTCGCTGGATTCACCCGAGGTCAAGTGAGAATGACCATAGACTGCATAAAGAATGGACGACGCGTCTCCTCTTCCTCCCAATGTAAACAGTGAAAGCAAAATATCCCTATATATATCCCTAGCCGTGGTATGGAGTTCAAATATGGTGTAATTTTCCGCCATATGCCGCTGCAGGTTGTTTTTTCTTGGGGCAGCAACCACTGCAGCCAAACACACTTCCCATACTGTAATGAATGGCATTAGATAGCAACAGATGATCTGCTTAAAACAAACTCTGGTGCGTTTTGTCCGATAGTCTGATTGTTTTTTGCTGGTGTCAATGCTCAAATGAAGTCTGGTATGGACAGAAGAACCACTTAAAAATGGGGGTATCGCTGTGTTCTAAGTGCACCAGAGTGCTGTAGGTAAGAACAAAGTCCGAACAAAAAGATGACACCAGGCACGGTAGTAGCAGGCTTGAAAAATATATTGTGGACAGAAGTGGGCTAATGATGAATAACTGATTACTGAAATAAGGTCAGACGATCACAGAACACAGTTGCGCCACAAAAAAGCAATAAAGTCTTGAAATTATTTAGCGACAGAATGGCGGCTGATGGATCAGTGGCACAGCAGATCGATGCCCCATAAAAGTGAAAAGAACTCTGCCAACAATACGTTACAGTCTGTGACTTGCTTCAAAAAGCTCTTTCCGTCACATAACTTGTCCAATAGACCAAATGAAACAACCAACAATGTTGCAACTTAATTACTGAGTGCACCAGACGTAAGTGAAAGCATCTTCAGTGTGAACGCAGCTTAAGAGAAGTGGTCAGCGGTTGTTGATGTCACTTGTGGCAGAAGCAAAAATCATATGGTCGTTAAAGCTCTGTGTTTGGTTTGGCCCCTTGGATGGGAGGTGAATGTTTCCAAGTATCTTCGACCCACTGCAGTTGCTTTGATTTGTCTACCTTGGATGCATTCTATAATAAATAGCATGGATTGAGCTGACCTCTCCGCTTCTGTAATGTGAAATGTCCTACAAGCTAACAGTATCTGCCCCTGGGCTGCTGCAGCCTTGACTTTGCTGTGCTGGCTCGGTTCACCGGGCTAATTCATCATGAGCGGTCCTCTTACACCAAGGTCAGCTACATAATGAGGCGGGTCAGCGTGATAAAGGCAGAGCTCTGATTGGATCACAGTTAAGGGCCAAAGATGACCACCTTACAGTTTCACATTTACCCTTCAACCTCATAGCATGATCCCTGTTGCTGTTATATTCATCCACTGCACCGCCCACCGCAGCACTGGCAGCTTGCACATTGTTTACTCTCCTCTCTTTGTTGTCATGGTCCGCTGGGGAATATCCTACAAGTGAACTGGCATTTGACAGGGTTTGTATGATGTGGTAGGAGGGGGTGGTGCGGTGTGTTGGGAGTCACCTATTTCCTCTGGAGGCAGGGCCTTTTGGTCTGTTGGTCCACGCGGCGTGCGCCCCATCCACTCAGCCTCCTGCCCCCCCTCCTCCTCTGTCTCCCTGTGTTTCCCCACCGCTCCAGCCCGCCTGCACGCCTGACAGACAGCCAGATGCTATCTGCCGTGCATCTCCAGCTCTGGGCCTCTATCACTCTCCACAAACAGCCCATTGCTTGCACACAGGCTGCAAATTTCGTCTGCCTCTCTCCCTTTAGATAAGGGGCAATATCAGTGACAGAACATATTTTATGTATGAAATGTAGCTCACAACAAGCAGTCAAGCATTAGGTTTGTTTAAATAGATGATCCTTATCGCCATTCTTTCAACACAGAGTTTTGACATTGTTCTCTGTTTATTTTTCTTTGCACACAATTCTTTTTTTATGCTATCTAGCCCCACAATTGGCTTTTAGAGAGGCTCCTGTCTGGAGGTTGAATTCATTGCTATTTTAATTATAGCCACTCAGTACAGCAGGACAGACTGCGTGTGAGTGAGGAATATTTCCTGCCCGGGCCACAGTTGTACTTCTTCCTCCTAAACCCATCCAGTCAACATACCAGCGGATTATTTGCCAGGGATTTCTCTTGTCAAAGAAGCGACTCTTTTCCCCCTACTGTTGGCTGTTGTTAGCATCAGATATTGGATGATTTCCATTTAGTGCTCAGGTTATGCTTGTCAGTTTGTGCCCAGCATTTTTGTAATGATGGAAATAAGATCTTACATATGCCATGAGTCTAGCTGACATAATAGTTTGGTTAGTGTGTGTGTCTGTGTGTGTGTTGAAGGGAGATGGTGGAGGTATCAGCGACAAAAACACATTAGGAGATGTCAGATTTAATATTTATGGAGTTAACATTTCACTTCTTCTATGGTTATTTAAACAAAGACAAAAGCTGCATGTGTGTAATCCATTAGGCCTGTCATGATAATTATGCTATCGATTTATCGAGGTCAGCGAAGATAATCAAGGCCCTGTCCATATTACACGTTGTGTTTACATGCATGTTTGTTTACATAAAATGTCACCAACATTTAGCCAACATGATGCCAGAAAACAGCAGGCTTTTTTCCCCCTACTACTATATGACTGGGGCGCAGCACCCAAGCTTTTGATTAATATCGCATAAGCCAACTGAACAGAATAAAACATGCCGACACGTTTTTCTGACATCTCTGGTCAGTGGCCACAAAAACTGGCGACTTATTGTTATTTATACAACCCTGCTCCTGAAGTTAAGATGCTGTGAAAAATGATAATAAAAACAGAAATCCAATTCAGAATTCAGAGTGTATATTCACAGAAAACTAACTTTTATCAGTTTTAACATATATATAAGACAAATATTTTTTTTTTCAATTGAATATACATTGTATGTCAAAAGGATTGGCAAATTATCGCATCATTGTTTTATTAAGTTGTACATAAATAGCTAATATACTTTGCAGCTTTTGTTAAGAAAAGTCCTTACCATGAGGAACTGGCTTGGCAAAATACTTTGCCATTTAAGGAATAAATAACTCTCTATAACCATGTATTTATTCTTTTGGTTGTGGGTTTTTATTTTATTCATTTGTGATTTTATATATTTTGTTTATTTAGTTAACTTGTCAAATTCCATTCACTTTTTATAGTGCTGTGTCAAACAGTGTAGTTTCAATACAATTTGTTTTTATGGTGAATATATTTAATTTATTGAATTGTTAATACCTACCAATATATAGTTAAAACATTTTCACAAATTCTCCAAAAAAATCCTTATTATTTTATTGATCAGGGGCATCTTAAAGCAGTTTAGGAAGGATGGAAGAAAGAAATCAATAAATTCAATGTTTCAGGGGTTAAAAAGATAAAATTATAATTTATCACAATTATTTCTGGGAAGATACGTCATCCAGCTAAAGTAGTTAATGTTATAGTTCCATATAAATTACCACAGTGTGTGTGTTATGTCCAGCCTCTCCAATAATATAATTCACTGTACATGTACATAGATTGGATATGGTTTCTTTGGTAATTCAAGCCTTGTTTTGTCATAAAAAGCTCTGCCCCAGTACGTCCTGTTGGGTTTGCCCCCTGTAAACCCCCTAAAAAGCGAAGCCTAACCCCCAACGCACACACACACACACACACACACACAGAATAGAGGGGGGGCATTCAGGTCATTACCATAACAAGCTGGCGTGTTTCTGAAGATACACTTGTTCAGAATAGACAGAAGCAAGAGGGGGGTAGGCCGGGGTGGCAACACAGGCCCAGTTTATTTCAATAACAACAGCCAGACACAAGGCCTATCTAGTCAGACTTTGAATGAAACACTTGGGCTCTGATGGAGCGATAAGACACAGATGCTAAAAAGGAGGACTGCTGAAACGGCCTCTTGACCCTCGCTTTGCTTTATCACGGAGGAGAGCAAATGAAACTGCAGAGTATAGCTTTATCACCCTGGTTAAACTTGACTTTTCTGCTCTTCATTTTTTTTTATTTTTTTGTAATTTGTAATATTTTACGTAGGAGCATTTCTATCATGGAAGAAGGAAAAAAAAGATTGCACCCTCTGTAGCAATTTACTCTTGTGTAAACCTGAATTGTTAATTACAGAGCGATCATTTTCACATGAATGGCTCTGTGTTTACTGTGGGGACACTGATCTATCCCTGGGGAAGACCATGTCAAGTGCTTTACACATAAACAGATGTGTGTGTTTTTTTGTAACACAGGTAATCCTCGGGGTTAAATCTGGGCTAAACTCAACAGTGCGCCTTATTATTTGTACAGATAGAGCGCACACTTAGATTTAGAGGGAGATGTCCTAAATCTCAGCTTGATTTCCTATGTTAACCGTGGCTTAGCTTTGGCTGGGGCTGGATGCAGGAGAGCCTGTTGAGAGTTAGTGGAGTAGTTGTAAATATGTGGTAACACTTTCAGTGGTAATCCTCCTGCACAAAGAATTGCCAGAGATTATGGACCGGTTGTCTGACAGAGAGAATCCTCCGGCACAATCAAATTCCTATGGCTGCTGAGATTTGTAGAGGGCACAATGCTGTACTGCTCGGCTCGCCAGTAATGTGAGGGCAAGCTGTTCCCTAGATGGAGAGCTAAAAAGCAAATATAGCATGAAGTGCATATTAAGTAAACAGAGGGTGGCTAAAAATATAGCATCGTAGTTGAGAGCAGGAGGTGTTTTTGGTTTGTTTTATTCTCAAGATGGCTGTCCGCTGGAGTGCTCTTCACCAAGACAGTTTGACCCGCGCCTGTCCTCTCCTGTTGATCCCTCCCCGACCCCTCGGTGCTGACCCGAGCCGAGGCGACGTGAGAACCTCCTCCACCTCCTCCTCAGAGCGCTACACAATCGCCCCAGCTGACACATTTTGAGTGGGGTTTAAGGAAGTGAAGTGAAGAGAGAGTGTGAGGGAGCGAGAAACCCCACCGCAGCCCCGCAGCCCCGAGGATGAATAGAAGATAGAAGCCGTTTCATTTCGAAATCGGCCTCTGCACTTGGCTGAACCTACAATAAAAGTTGATAATTGAGAAGTGAAAGAGTAGGATCAATATGACTGTGAAAAAATGGAGGCTTGGGCTTATGTTTAATGCAGTTTAACTGATATTTAATATTTTCTGCTTTCTCTCTCTTCTTCTCCTTTTGTCCACATTAAAATACTTCAAAAAGAATTCTAATAAAGTGGAAATTAAAAGGAGCGTAGATTGGGGTTGGAAAGAGAGGCCTCTAATCCCGCTATCTCTTAATAATTCAAAGTCTCTTTTATTTTCTGAATAAAAAGCGGAATTAATCTGGCACTGTGAAGCTGTCCTCTCTTCTCACTGTTTAAATAAATCCCCGTTCGTACATTAGACGCGAGGAGGCCGGCTCTGGCTCCTCGCCAAGCTCTGTGTCAATTCCCTCCTGCCTCCTTCCTTTCTCTCCCAGCCCCTCTTTATTCCCTTTCTTTTGCTTTCTGCCAGGGAGGGACCTATGAGAGAAGCCATGCCACCAGAGAGCTGCTATCTCCAGAACCTGCTCAGCACACAGGCCTATCACAGGCAGCTAAGACCACTTAGCTCAGGCCGCCAAAAGGCACCCTTATGAAACTTTACCCAGATATTAGGGCACTGTGAAGCCAAATGATATATTACAAAGGCATTGTGTAAGGCGGTGACCATTTATAGTATTTATATAAGGCTGCCCCAGCTGTCGGAACGGTTACTATTTTGGCCTTTACAGAAATAGAAAGGTGGGCATTTTATCCTTTAGCCTGTAGAGGATTTTTATTGTGCTAATAATAAATACATTAAGTTCTGATATCATTATTAGCAAAACTGATATATTGGTCGACCGATATTATCAGTCAATATATGTTGTTAGATATGGTCCGATTAGAGCTTGGTGATATGAATTTGAATTTAGTACACTTTGAAGAAATGTAAAACAATTTTCTGTTTCACTTGTTTAACTACTGTAAAGAACCAACAATGCTTACCCTTAGTTCTTATTATGTATCTGACACAGATCTAATATCAACATGGCAGTAATCTCTAACAAAGGAGTTCAGTTCAGTTTGTCTAATATTAAACATTGCCTCTTGGCCCAGGGAAGCACGGGGCTGCAAGCTAGCCGTCACTCTCATCTCTGTGGTCAAACCAGCTGCCAAAATAAACATGTGACTATTTCCACTTTCGCTCTTCAAAATAAGGTGTTTCAAACAGAGCATATACAAAATAAATATGTTTCCTAATGCAAATACTAAAATCAAAATGCAGTTCATCACCACAACAACTTGTATTAACTTTTCCGTATCATCAGCATACAGCTTCACTTCGTCCAAATTTGGATTTAGAAAGAAAGATTTTCTTTTCTCCATTACCTTAAGATGGCTGAAAAGCAACAGGACCACAGTAAGGTTTAAAACTGCTTCTTCAAAGATGGTGATGTAGTCAACAGTGTTATACACTTGTATGTACAAAGTATGATAATGTTTAATATTCTTGAATAAAGTGAGAGCTTCTGCATAATCAGATTGGTGCAAAAATCTGTGCACAATTCACATTATTTTCAATCCTCTGTTATATCGGTAATCAGTGATTTTTTTTTCTGCTCGGTATCGGTCTAAAAAAATGCCATATCAGTCGGGTCCTCATCATTATGTGTTTTGTTTCATTTAAGATTTAGCCAGTGTTTCTGTACAAGAGACAATTTCAACAATTCAACAATAAGTCCACTCCACAAAAGGACGGCTAAGTCGCACGGCTTTTCACAAGACAAAAGACAAGCCTTTGAAAACTGACACCATGAAATAAAAGGAGCTTAGGCTCCGAGAGTAAAACTGAGTAAACGCAGTAGACGGAGGAGTGGGGATATAGGAACAGGCCCGAGCACGAGCACAAGGGGCCTGCAGGCTTCTTGATTAGCACTGCCCTCCTCTATCAGTTCACAGACTGCCTGTCTTCAGAAAGCTCTCGGCAGCAGGTCTCCCCTCCGTGTCCGTGGACTCCTCCTCTGGTGGTGCTGTGGGGTAGGAAGCTGCTGTAGTCGACACGCCGGTGCTCTCTGCATCCCAATGATGCATCTGTAGAGCTGAGCGCCGCGGCTGTCCTTGCTCTGATAGACGCCTTTTGTGGCGCTCTAGCATCTAAGATCCTCAACTCGATCCTGGATCAGCCTTTCCCCACACTCTCCTCTGTGGTTGGAGATTTACAGCATCACTCCCCCCCCTTTTCTCTTCTTCTGCATATGGCTCAAACTGCCCACACTTGCGATTGTGACGATACTTTCCTCAGAGACCGAAAGACAAACAATTCTCGCTTTCTTCTGCGACTATTCATCCAGCGAGACGCCGCGTTTGAAAAGCACACCAGCGTCATCCAATTGGCTGTTTATGATTTAACAATATGCTGGAAAATATCAGTATCTTCTCAAGGTGAAGCCTTGGACTTGTGCACCCTATAACCAATACACACATCTCATTCTATGTGCTGAAAACACCTTGATTTGTGAGGCGGTTGGAAATGAGATTGACATGCCCGGTCGAGGGCCAAGTTCTTTCTAAAAAACAGCACAATTCTTTTTTTCACTGCTATATTGCTGCTTGCAGAAATCTCTACTTTGTTATCAAATGATAAAAAAAAAAATATCAAGAGAAGTAGGAAATAGAGGAGGCCCGGGGGGAAAGTGTAAAGGTGTGTCTTAAGTTCCCTCAAGGCAACAAAAAGTCATTTTCACTGAGGTGTGCGCTATTTTTATTTATGTACCTCCTCCGCTCTGTTTCTTCATACATACTGTTTGTGGGGCTATCATTATACCAGACAGAGAGGTGGGGGTAAAAACCATTTGCATTAGCATCACTGTCTGACTCCAGGCACTAAGCAATGATACGTTATTCCATAC
Source organism: Serranus cabrilla (assembly GCA_903364295.1). Classification (NCBI taxonomy): domain Eukaryota; kingdom Metazoa; phylum Chordata; class Actinopteri; order Perciformes; family Serranidae; genus Serranus; species Serranus cabrilla. The sequence goes on along the minus strand of CAFUXE010000135.1, from coordinate 902,168 downwards.
CATTCAGAGGGCCATTATCACTCTACCCCCTCTGTCCCCTCTTCCAGCAGGGAGCTCACACACACACACATGCACACGCAATTACACGACGCGCCGCACACACTATTCCCATCCAGCCCTATCGCGGATAGCATCTCGTGCAACACTGGCACAGAGGTACAGGACGGGAGAGGGAAGAGGAGGGGAGGGACATTTCCGGAGGGGGGTCCTGGCATGTAATTGTCCTGGTGAGCACTCAATAGCACCTTAAACCAAGCAGGCAATCTACAAAGCTGTGCAGTGAAGGAGGGAAAGGCCCCGTGGCTATGGGGACCCTAATAGGAACTTCTTTCTCACAGAGATAAATGGAGAAAGTTCCTTTTATTTATCGGTAGCTGCTGTTTGGGACTGGGGCTATCAAAGCGCAGCAGTGCTATTTATCCCTCCAAAAAGGATTCGTCCGACACAGGGCTGAGGGCGAAAGAGGGAAAGAGAAGGCTAAGGAGGGGGGCAACCACTGGAAATTGGCAGAAACAGAAGGTCAAACTGTTTATCTTTTTATTCCCATGTCTCTCCCTCTCCTTCATTCTTCTACAACTGTCCTCTCTCAGTTTACCTGTTGTGGTTAGATACACAGCCGCAGTAATAAAACTCTTTTGGTAGGCTCGCTTATGTCTAAAGAAATTCAGTGAGAGATCAAACCAGCAGGGTTAACCCAATATAACACAGCAAAGGTGAGTGAGTAATTTGTTTTCATACACTGTTAAAGTCATGAAAGTGAAATTCAAAAGTAGGAATGAACTGTAAATTAACACAAAAAAACACACACAACCTCCATCCATATAAGGCCAATGGCTTTGCTTTCACAGTGAGTTGAAAGGTCCCATACAGTAAAAAGTAAGATTTCAACGTCGTTTTTCATCAAAAAGCAGGTCTAGGTGCTATTTAAATACTGTAAAGTATCAAAATGCTCAATTCATATTCATATTCAGAAACCCTTGTCTTTAAACAAACTGTCAGAAGGTTGTGATGTCACAAACACGACTGAGGTCAAGATCAGCTGAACTGAGTCTGAGACCAGGTCCAGTCAGAGTCCAAAGGCAGTCCTGACCAAGTCAAGACCAGGTCAGGAGTAACTCGAGTTCTGTTCAAGACAATATTAAGCAATAGTGCTTTTTGAAAGCTCATATAGTAATTAGATCGGACAGAAATAAAACATTAAAAAAGATATTGATCTACAACCCCAATTTCCAATTGGGGACAATGTTTGAAATGTAAATGAAACAGGATGCAACCATTTGATAATACTTTTTTTCAAATTATACACTCTGAATTCTGCAATTGATAAATTCTGTTAAATACTTTTTACACAGGATCCAAACTTTTGTGGAACCAGAAATATGTTGTATCATGAGGTTGATGATTGGTAGATCATGTACAAGGCTTCAAAACGGGGTCTCCAGATCAGACTGAAGTACTACAGCCCTAGTCACAACTAAACTAAAATTAATGTGAAAGTGCTGCTACAGTGACATTATGTTCATTCCCTGGCTGCAATGACAGTGAGGAGACAGCAAGAGTGCAGCTCCAGAAGATCCAGAGACACTGACCAAACAGAGCGGATTGGGCTTTTTTGGGATAGTTTGAGAAAAAGAATGTTTTTGAACATTACACACATATATGAATTTAAACATGAGCACAATATGTCCCCTTTAACATGCTAACATGTTAGCTACTCATATGTAGATGCCAAAGCAAGAAGTGGGCCCTCAACCATTACTTATCTAGTTCAGTTAAACAACATGGAGTGAACTGTAACACGCACAAGTGCTTTGGTGTCCTGAGTGTCACATGGAGAACAGCTCCACTGTGATCAAGCATTCATTTTGCCGTGGATGACTGAGCATTGTTTAATAATCAGCAACATGCCAGCCATCATGATCCTCCACACATATTCTGCAGGGTGCATGCGCCTCAAGTTACCTTAAAAAACACATGACTGCTCCAAAAGTGATTTCCAACCCCTTTATGGTTGAGGTTTGGTTAAAGCCGCTCTATAATATAAAAAGTCCTGCATGTTGTACACAACTCAACAGAATATTTAACATATGTCCGTTCACTTTTAGACATTTTAATGCAGAACTGTAACATATTATACCTTTAAGTTTAGGCTATTAAAAGTCAGTTATGGTTGGAGTTTCTTTTTTGCTGAGGAAATTAAACATTTACCTCAGGTGAACTATCAATATATATAATGAGAAATATAAGCACTACACTACTTGCTAACAGAATCAGAACCCATCATGAGTTATTTTTTTTTAAAGCACAGCTTCCATGAAATGTGGTATTATGGGAACAATGTGACATTTTAATGGTTTCTCTCTTTGATTATTCAACCACTCTCTTTCCTACTGTCTTCTTTCCAACAGTTAGCTATAATATTTGTTGCCAGCTCATCTCGTCCATCCCCATAGCTTGCCATTGGACCGGCCGCAGTCTGTCAGACTGGTGCCGTTTAACCTGCAGCGAGCTCAGGCTTGTGGGAAAAGGCTGCTACAACCAAAAACAATCTACAATGTTATATGTCAGGGCAGGTTGGTTTTAAGAGGTTCATTCTTGTGTGACAGACTGTAACTTACAGTTTTCCTTTGGATCTCTGTGCCTAGCTTGTGATGCAAAGGACATTTTCAAAATAATTGTAATCAATATTCTAAAGCTTGCTAAGCGAGAAAATATTAACAGATATGTATATATAAATATTCTTACCTTTTAAGCAAAGCAATTTTAGACCTGTGTCCCAGTTCTGCCAACAACATGTTAAAGTGACCTTATGACAGTGAAGGATCACCAAACCAATCTCAAATTAATGTCATCACTTCCTGGCTCATTTACATCGGTCTCATCTCCAGTAGGTGTCCTGGCAGAAGGAGCTCAATGGACAGCTCTCTTTGAAGCCGAGCATGGTTTAGGAGGTGAAGGAGTACTGGGCAAACCGCACACTGGTGATGAATGACTTCACTGATCCATTACTGTCTATTTTAGTCCCGTAATCCAAGTGGGAATGCCCACATCAAAGCCTGGCTCCTTCCTAAGAGGAATTCCCCTCATACTTGGACATGCAAATGAGCAGGGCCTCCTCCAGGCCCCCACACCTGATTGAGGCGTGCAACGCCATTGCCAACGACGTGCCATGGGAATTACATACCAAGGGATGGCATCCAATTGGACCAAACTCTCCCTAAGCAATTTGCTTTGGCTTTATTCACTGGCATAGTCAGGCATGGCAGCACTTCCTTTATTTCACGGCCATGCCGCAAGATTTCTGGCTGGACCTCGCTTGGAAGCCATATTATGGCTGAGAAAGGAGGAAAAGAGGGATTTGGTTTTTACAAAAGAATAGAGCATGGATCTGTGTCAGTGTCTCTGCTCATTCAGGTTTTGGGGATGTTTTCACTTGTTGCCTGAGCTTATGATGAGATGTTCATGATTCTCTTCCTGTTCCTGATCCTATTTGAACAAAACAATTGTCACTGCTCAGAGTTAGCTCTGCCAAACAAGTTTTCACTTCCAAGGAACAAAGGATCGCATGCATATGATCATCTAAAGCTACTGCTACAATGCTAATTCAGTTGTTTGATTCAGTGCAGTGCAAAAGTACAAAATGTGTGTGTCCTTTAGTTTTTAGTCTTTTCAACGGCACCCAAAAAACACATGACAAACAGTTATCCAAAAACGAAATAAAAGCTGTTAGAGCAGCTATAAGTAGCATTTCTTTTGTTGAGTCTGGCAGCTCATGTAAGCTAAAGCAAGTGTTTCCATGAGCAGCAGACCGCCATTAGAAAAGCTCTTATTTCTGACAGTCTATCCTGTTCAGTCCAGGTTCTGGTTCTCCAGTGGCAGGCCCAGCAAAATGGCGTGGACCTCCAACAGTGTGGTGTTGGTGTTGGCTCCTAGGAAGCTGGCGAAGCAGCGGGGCGTAGCAGGGGATAAACAGCTGCTGCCAGGAACGGATTTCTCCGTCTCACAGAGCTCCGATTGCAGGTCGCGGGTGTCAGCCGACCCGGATATTGTTCTGTCCGTACAGGCTAGTTGTTGCCAGAGGCCTAACTGGTAGGTTCGGGAGAATCACATGGCTTTGCAAGATTATATTGGAACTCTGACAGGCATTTATATAAATAATACTCACTTATGCTGATGATCTTACTGCTTATGCGGATCATATAGAGCCACCAGTATTAAATTGAGATAGTTTCATAAGCAGTTGCAGTGCATTTAAATATATAGAGTTATAAATATATATATATATAATGCATGCACCCAGACTGATAGCTCCTCTAACTTTTAGTGAGTTTCACTGTCCCAGAAAGAGAAGCCGCTTGTGAGATTTCTCAGTCTAAGAAGAAGAAGGTCACACAGCTCCCCGGACACCACAGCCAATGAAATGGCGAGGGAACAAGAGAAGAAGAATAGATAGTTCAGTGAGCAATTCTTAGCAGGAAAAGGGAATTTATGTACATGTAGATGAGAGGGGAGAAAACGGGTCAGTGACTGCGATGGACCATCTTTTTGGAGAAGAAACCTGGCTGAGGGAGCGGGGAGCACACGTTTAATTTCTGCTCAGCCATGCATTCACCAGCCAGAACAGCAGACGGCTGTGCCTGCAGTCAAAGACCAGAGGTCTCTTCACGTCAGGGTCACAAAGTGGGGTTTTTCTTCCCTTGTAGATAATGAGATAGCAAATGGGCGAGTGCCACAGCCCTTTTCTTGGAGAGCTCTTATATGTGGCTCTTACACCTCTGTGGGTTCACGCTTTAGCTGGGCTCCGCTCGCACGCCCCCGCCATAATTAATTTGCCTTAATTGCCCTGCTGCTCTGGTCGCTGTCCCAACATTATTTCTCCACTCTCTGCAGATTTAACGTTTCAAAAATCTCCCTGATCAGTCGGCAGGGGGACTGGAAGAACAGTGAGCCTTTTGTGTCCCGAACAAAGTAGACAAAACAACCACAACATGAGCTTTTGTGTTGTCATCACAGGAATAATGGTACTTTTAGAAAAGAAAAGACTGACTTCCTATTAATCCTCATTTATTTTAATATTAAATGTCTAACAGTTTGTCTTTCAATTGTTTCTTTCTTCATTGTGACCTTCATTGTTTAGAAATATATTCAAATATAGGTTGACACAAAATTATGAAAAAACATTTTCCTCCTTTCCTTAGTTGTATCTATAAGTGTAGATGTTTGATATCCAAATTATTCCAAATGAATAGTTTAATTATAAGATTTGTTTTTATCTCAAATGTCTGGAAGAGCTCATTTATAAAATTGTCTGATCAAATGTCGTTGCTTTTTGTTGGATTGTTTAAATGTAACTATGGAAAATAAAATATGATGTCATCTCATATCAATCACAGGCCTCTGAATCAAATCAAAATGAACTTTTGGAAATATGAAATGTAAACATTACATTACATAAAAATGCCCCTGTCAGTGTTTTTTTTTTATCATTACTGATGATGTAATCAGTATACTAAAATAGTATATTTAAGTAAATAAATGTTACATTAAAAACACAAATTAAAAGACATGTTGTTGTTGGATCATTTAAATGCCATATTACATGATGCTCATACCACATAATGGTATGAAATGAAAATATGTGGATGGATGACTAAATCCCACGAGAGGTAAGTGAGAAATGATGACATTGTAAATTCAGTGAACCTGAGTCTTAAACAAATGCGTTGGACTGGATTTTTCTTTATTGTGAGCCAGCCTCCACACCTTGTTCTTTGGCAAAATGCCCTTCTATCCTCTTCCACTAGGATTCCCCACCCAGAAAGCCCTGTCTGGCAGATTTGTGCCTTTCTTGTGCTCCTTTCATAGAGCAGAGAATGCAGCTGAAAGGCAGGGCAGGCTTCCTCGCTGCCCCGGGACCAGTCCAAATTGTAATCCTATTCCTCTGTTTATCAAAAAGAGGGAGAGAGCAGAGAGAGGGAGGCATTGAGCTGACAGCTTGATTGTGATGCTCCTGTCTGATAACTCAGCTAACCTTATCCATCTATTTCACCTCAACCTTGCAGCCATGTCCCCAACCCCCTTCCACCTGCTTCATCCTCTACCCTGTGAGAGCCACACACACACACACACACACACACACACACAGGCTTACCTCGCACACACTCTGTCTCTCTTTTACTCTCTCTCGTTCCCGTAATACACACACACACAAATAATCACTGCACACCTCTGACCCCTTTATCGAGTGTCGGTGTTAATCCTCATCTCTCTGCTCAATGCAGAGCACAATCACAGAGACCCGCAGGACCTGCAGTTAGCGCTGTGGTTAAGTAGCCCACGGTAAAGAAGTCTGTGATAAAGGTGGCACAAAGGGTCAGTAGCTGCTAGGAGCATGGGCCCGAGCCCATGACTGGCCATGGCCTTGAGACAGGACAAAGAGGCGGGGTGCAGAGGACGTGCAGGGTAATAGAAGGATTGGAGAGGAAGTGGAGGACAAAGACAGAATGTTCACGGCAAGGGTTAGGCTAATATGCTGGGATAAGATGTGAGCATGTAGGTTCATAGAAAGATATACTCTCTTTCAAGTTGTTTTTTAAATCTCAACCGTCCTGAATGTTTTAAAGTGAGGGCTTCCAAAGCCTGACAGCGTGGGCCTCCTTTTCCTATTTCTGTTTCAAAAGTTTACCAAAATACTCTATGAACAGTTCCAGTTATCAATGTGCCAACTAAGGTGCAGACTACTACCACTAGATTATTTTGATACTGAAGAAACCTAAAAACATTATGAGTTATAAGGAGCATCATGCAGATTCATGCACAATCTGACATGTTGACATCTTTAGAAAGAAGAAGTCACGCTGAATTTTAAAATGTGCAAACCTGTCTCTAATAAACAGCGTTCCCATCAATGAAACTGCATTCTCAGCTACATTTTCTGTTGTTTACATTGTAAATTGAAACTAAACTGCTTGGTTACGTTAGTGAAAGCTGATGGTTTGGGCTGAACTACTTTTTTACTAAATGCCAGCTTTTATGCAAGTTAAGTTAAAATAAGGTCATGCTGACTTCTGGTTTTCCTTCTGGTTGAATATTTAGCGTTATGTTTGACCCATCATCTTATCCCGACTTCTTCACTTTGTCAGTAAAGCGTTTTCGTGATAAATAAAAAAAAAAAAAACAGAATGAAAAATAGTTTTCCCTTGAAATGTAACTGACAATGCAGTTCTGTTGACTTGAATTGTCACCATGAGCTGAATTGCATCCCTAAACTGCACTAAACTACCCCAGCTATCCTCCTGTTGTTTTTAGAAGGCATGGTTGGTTTACTGGACAGGCCTACCAGACACAGGCCCAGGGGCCCAAAGTGCCAGGGCCCCAATGGTCTTTACCTTCAACAAGGAACAGAGTCAAAATGACCACAAGAAACAAAACGACAACATAGAGACATGGAAAGAACAACCACAAGGAGACACAAAACATCTTCCAATAGATGTGATATTACTGCAAAAGGGCAAAACAACCACAGACTTAAAATGACAACAAATAGACACAAACAACTACAAGAAGACGC
>CAFUXE010000135.1:875297-893992 GCA_903364295.1 Serranus cabrilla | reverse complement strand
GAATTGCATCCCTAAACTGCACTAAACTACCCCAGCTATCCTCCTGTTGTTTTTAGAAGGCATGGTTGGTTTACTGGACAGGCCTACCAGACACAGGCCCAGGGGCCCAAAGTGCCAGGGCCCCAATGGTCTCTACCTTCAACAAGGAACAGAGTCAAAATGACCACAAGAAACAAAACGACAACATAGAGACATGGAAAGACTTCAAAGTGACCAAAACAACCACAAGGAGACACAAAACATCTTCAAATAGATGTGATATTACTACAAAAAAAGGGCAAAACAACCACAGACTTAAAATGACAACAAATAGACACAAACAACAACAAAGAGACTGAAAATGACTACAAATATACATAAAATAACTACTAAGAGATGAAAAACAACTATAGACAAAAAGCAAACTACCACAACAATTAAAGTAACACAAAGTGACCAAAGAGAGATGCATGACAACTACAAAGAGACTCAAAATAAGAACAAAAACAGGCTTAGCATGTCTTGCTCCTGTGTAAGAGAGGTGGTGGTGGTGGTGGTGCAGTTTGGAAAGCCCTGCATTAAAGGTTGAAGCCTATATAGTGTGTTGAACCATCATGTACATTAGTCAGTCTGGCAGCCGTCATATGTCAGCGAAGTTAACAGATGTTTTGCAATTAATATCATCTAATTACTGTATAATGAAAAATTACACACTTCCCATTAAATTAAAGCTTCCAGAGGATTTCCACGTTGATGGACTGTGGAGTGTTGATAAGTAACATATTTAAATTGAAGCCATTTGCGGTTTTTATGTTAACATCCAGCCACTGTGATTCAGCAAATCAATCACGCGCAGCACAGGTAGCTTTAATGATATTCTCCTATGTTCAGAAAACATTCATCTTCTCGGCTCATTCCACTGCAGCCCGCTCTGAGGGTTGTCCTTGGGACACCCATATGACACATGACGACATGCACCCAGCCAAGACAGAGACACAGGCGCGCCCACATATACAAACACACGTGCACACTCGCGTCGACAGACAGACACACACACTCTAGACAGCTTCACTGTCAGAGATAAATGATGCCTGACACTGTGGCCTGGAGAAATGGGCTGACTGAGCAGCAGTGAGATGAAGATACTTCTCACAAAGGTTCCCTGAGCCAAACAAGTAGTGTCCCTGGGAAACCTGGACGCTGACTTCTGTAGCTCGAGGGCCACGTGTCAGTCAAAACATCCTCCAAACAACCACTTTGAAAGCTGACGAACTTTATCACCCAGACACAAACTTGTAGATTGACAACTTAATGGCAGGGTGTGTTCAGTCCATAGCACGAGTTCAAATACAGACGGGGGGGAAAACTGCCTTCATTCAAACACAAATCAGGAATTGTGCATGTATTTCACATTAATAGACTTATTACCGCACGTCTCTGATATTCATGAGTATTTTTTTTTCATATTTAATTGCCGGAGCAAATGCTTGCCTTTGATTCTTCTGTTGACAAAGACTGATGTGAGTTCAAGTCGATACAGAGCACTTTTAATGTGATGTCTGTCTTTTGTGCAGAGAAACAATAGCCGCTGTAGCTCAGGGGCTTCTCAGTGCTGTGGGAGCCCCAGACACAGACCGGAAAGGGAAGACTATACACAATGTTCTGAGACCTATCCCCTTTAGGACGATCGGATCAGTCCATCAGAGGGGCCCCTCTGAGGGCCCCGGGGTCAAAGGCCGTGCCAGTCAGACAAGACACAACAGAGGCCCCGTCACAATACGTGCAAGGTGATTATGTAAAAATGCACACAGGAGAACTGTTAAAAACGGTCTTGTATGAGCTTTATCACACGGTGAAATAGGACACAATGACAGAAAAAAAAGAGAAAGAACAGAATAAAATCTCTGTTAAAGTGCCTCCTTCTAAAAATATCTGCAGAGGGAGGGAGGATGAAAAAAAAAAGTGTGAGTGTGAAAAATAGAAAAAGGAAACAGGCCTTTTACAACTTTAAAGAGAAAGAAGCTGTGGAGTGAACGGGAGAAAATATTTACTCAGGGAATTAGTTCAGGATCATTGTGTGCGTGCAGGGCTTTAGTTCCCTGGCTCCATTTCAAGGCCCAAGTGGCTCAACTGGAGCTCCCTCCAGGGCAGGCCTAATTATCACAGGGCTAGGGCCATTAAAATGCTTAACTAACCTCGTTTCTCCAAAACGCACAGATTAACGCCAGCCTCCAGCAAAGTGTCGGGAATAACCCTGCTGCCTAATACCCTCTTTGATTTTTTTTTTTTCTCTAGTGTGGAGAGGCGAGGCAGAGGACTGGTGTGGTAATAGTTATGGATGGATAAGAATACTGAAAGTTACGGTCCTATCAACCCATCCTTTCACTAGAAATGCTGCTCAGGCTGCAGGAGGCATATGAGGATGCACAGGTAGCACTGAAGAGTAGACTGCGTACCTTAACATCTATTGTAAAGACTGGATGCGCCACACATCATGCTTGTATTTATAGTCAGTGATGACAAGCAAGGACAGTGAGCGTCTCAAGAAATGTAGCTGCCAGAAAAGATGTTTGCAATTTATGTTGCTGCAAACCACAGATACGTAAACAACATTTGTGGACCACAAATATGTTTCTAACACATGAGGACCAGTTTTTAACACAACAAAAACAAGTGGGTTAAAGTTAGGCACCAAAGCCACTTGGTTTAAATTCCTCCTTCAGACATGTTTTGGAGTATGTAAAAAAATCTCTGCTATGAATAGTATTTTATTTAGCATGGTTTTCCTATATAAAAAGTAAATAAAAAACGCTGAGAAGAGGGGAAGCACATCTACTCTTTCTCTCACTAAAAGTCATGGCTTTTTTTTTTTAAAACAATATTTTTTTCATTTTCACAGGTTAAGGATGGTTACATAATGTGTTTCACAGAAATAAAAAACAAAGCAACCAAACAAGTAAACAAAACAAAAGCTAAAACAGAAGAAACAGAACACCAGCTCGGATCCATATAAATAATACTTGGGGTTACAGTGATAATGCGCAGCGTGAGCAATCATGAAAATCCCTGCAGCATGATATTAGAGACATCAGGCTCTACATAGTTCAGATAGAGTTCCCACACTTTATAGAATTGGTCTGTTTTGAATGTAATATACATGTAAGGAACTCTAATGGCACCAGATCAAACATCACTATTTTCCAGCCTTTAACAGTTGGTACTTTTTCAACCCACATGGCTTTCAACAGCACAGTGCTTCATCACTGGACAAGAAAGAAAAGGAAGAAAAAAAGTTTCCCATCAATGTATCTGTGGTTTGCAGAAATGTAAAATGCCAACATTTTTGCTGGCAACTGGGCTGAAATCAAGTCATGAAGTGCAGAGAAGCTCTTTAAAACTGGTCAACAGTTCTATCACGCTCTTGTCTGCCATTCAAACTCTGTTCACCACTGATTCAATGTACTGATTGTACTGCAATCTAAACGGAGTCTGACAATTAAATTGCTTTTGAATACTTTCCAATCCCACAATTCTCGCCATCTGTTGAATGAGTGACCAAGGTTTTCCTCTCTTTCACTGATGCTCCATCACTGTCCCTTTTAGCTTTTTCTTTCTTTTTTGGTTTTCTGCTCAATTCTTTTCTTGTTGCTGATCCTGTAAAAGTATCAGCCATTACCACAAAATGTAACATTAAAAATACAATTCTTTAAAAAAAGGTCACTTAAACTACAACATAGACTGACTGCTAGATTTTGCCTGGAAAAAGTATAACAATGGCTCTTCTGCTTCGGCCCAGGGACAGTTATTAAGAATAAGCATATAGAAACAGCCTCTTCTCACTGGTCGTATAGAACAGTCATCAATATTAAATTATGACTGTTTCATAACCAGTTTAAAACTCCTTGCAGGTGCATAATAACATAAAGAGGACTTCTAAAGAATTCAAACCTGTTCAGCCAGAATAGCAACTTCAATTGGCATTTTCATCTTCACTTGTCATAACAGGTAAACCACAGGCGTGATTAATAAAGATAATGGTGGCGCCATTCTTTTTAATTGCTATGGCACTGAGTCAACACACAGAGAGTCACACCAGGAAGTGGCAGAGCAAAATTAATCTTTGCATCTGTGAAATATTTTGCCGTAGAATTAACAAAGCTAATGAGCTATAATAGTTTTCTTCCGTTTGCTATCTCTATTCTATGGTCATCAAATTTGAGCTTGACATGAAGAAAATCTATGGAATGAAAGGAGTTTGTTGCAGTTTCACCAATTTAAATGCTGGTTTGATGACTCCAAGCCACTAGGAGACTTTGCAGCCATCAAAAGTCAATAAAGTGTGGCCATCTAAAACGTACAACAAAACATAACATTCAATTAAAACTGTACAAACACAATGTTCAAACTGATAAATGTCACCTGGAATTCTGAATTGAATACATTCTGTTTTTATTCATGCTTTACACAATGTGCCAACTTCTTTGAAAACAGGGTTGTACCTGGGCGGCCCGCCCAATTAAAGTCTGTGTGGGAAACATGTGCAGTGTTGTTCCTGCAGTGACAGGTCTGAATGGCACTATAAACACTTATGTCTTCTGTCAACAAGTTCTCTTTGTGCCTTACTAATTGGATTGTGTAGTCAATAACTCAACCTAAAGTATGTTAAATGCATTTTTCAATTTTAGATTGTTATGGAACACGTGACTGTTGGTGTCAAACATTGGTGTGATGTGCACGCGGAGCTTGTATAACACACTTTATGATTAAAGTTTACAAAGTTAATCTAGTAAGTGTCAAAAGGACTTTATCTATGATCTGCTTTATATTAAATGTATACCTATATACCATAATAGAGCTGCAGTTTATTTCTTTGTTTGAAACGTGCTGTTTCATTGGTCAGATTTTACACAGAGTGAGGAAAATGAACCACATTTTCAACAGAAATAAAAGATTGTTCAGAGATAGTTTATATTAAAATCCCTCCAGTTGACTGGCAGAAGTAAAGAAGTAAAGCAGAAATACAGGTATCAGCGGTGGATGAATATATACATTTTTTAGTTTGATCAAAAGTGCAAATTGACACAGACCTTTTCAGACTTTGCACTCAGTGCAGTACGAGTCAATGCATACGATACATAGACAGACAAAGGAGCTGCTAGGAATTATGGGCCTCGAAATACGATGTGAAAATTAAAAGCCCGTCTTTAACCTTTAAAACCTTGTCAAATAAGACCTCTCTTCGTCTTTAAAATACTTCCTGCAAACTAGCAAAGAGCACGTTTTTTTATATGTACGTCTTCACAAATCTGTTCAGTACACAATATTCAAAATCAGTGCATGTATTGAACAGGAAACAAGGTCATTTGTATGCAGTGCGCTGTATAATGAATATAATTAATCTTGGCAATAAGACCCACCGCCTATACAGATGCCGATCATGTTTTAGCACTGCTCTAAATGAATTTGTTGTGCTACCCACTTTGTCTTTCAGGCATTGAGAAGACATGAATGAAGTGTCTGATAGCAGGATCACGGTCTTTGTTCAGGATAACATGAGGATTCATTGGTTCATTTAAACAACTGTCTAAAAATCACAGCAATACAGCATGATTATTTTTCAAAAAGCCGTTTTCTTTTTTAAATAAGCGGGGTTTCTTGATCTTAAGGAAATCAAATTAAACTCAAATCCAATCTGGATGACTGGAACGATGTGGTTTATCCTTCAACCAGCACAACGTGCTACAGAACTGTTTTGTAAATGTTAACCCATTGCTCTCTTTTATTTTACCTTATCATTTCATTTTGCATGTAGGTGCATATTTTGTGATTTACTGGTGTATATTGTTCCCATGAAATCATTGAATATTATCAACGCTCAGCACAACCACATTTAATTTGCAGGTTGCCAGGTTCTGCACAGTGTAACTGCTACGAGATATACATTTATACTCTTACAAATGGAGACTTATTAATATGATCCTGTCCTTTTTTTACTCTCTTACAGGTGCTCCTCTGAGAAACCATTACCATTACCCATCCAGGCATTTTTTAATCTTTCATCTCCAATTATATCAAACTATTCATTATTCTATCAAAGTATAATTTGTATAAACACTCTGTTGTATACAATGACAGGTGGCAGCTCCCTTCGGGGAACACTCACACTCTTGCAATTGTGATGCATTGAGTAGACAGTTTGAGAAAACATTGCCGATGTAATTGGGACGCAGGTGCTAACTGGGAGCAAAGTAAACTGGGACTGACTTTTCATTTTATTCAACTCAAGCACTGTGAGAGAGCCTTATGTTGCTGAGATTAGTATTAGCAGTTTATGCTGTTGATTCAATAGCAATGTCACATCCATAGGCTGTATATGAGAAGTGGGCGTAGCCACCATGGTGTTTGGCATTTGGACTTTCAAAGGATAGTTTGCCATGTTGGACATTAAGTTGTATGAAATACTTGCCAGTAGTTGAGTGGATGCAAAGCTGTTAGCTTACTTTCTGAGCCCCAGTGTCAGAGTTCTGGCATGTTCCGATCATAGAATAGATAGCAAGCTGGCAGGGTCACGAAATAACAAAGTTTTAATCCACAAAACTGTGTGAAACCAACATGACTTGGCACTATTTAGTTTATTGAAAAAGCCAGTAAATACAATGACAGGGCGTAGTAATATTACTTTGCACTGTTTTGCATTGAGCAAACACAGTGACATAATCAGAGTCCACTTGGAGTCAAGGATTAAATATGGATACATGAGAATGAGACATACAGATGGATGGATGGATAGAGGAGGTAGAAAAAGCCAAACATGTACATGCAGGCATACTTTGTAGTCATGTTGTTGTTGTAAATCGGAGTGTTGTAATGCATTAAATGGACTTTGAACTTTAAATGAAGTCAGGAGAATATAATAATGTAACACAGTACATATGCTGAAAGGATCATTTCTACACTAAAACAGATCATTATTAGCCCTTTTGGCTTCTTGTCATTTACTATAAAGTCTGTTTGTGACTGATGTCCTGTTGTCTTTCTGTCTCCTCTCCTTTCTGTCCTTTTGTCAATTTCACAGACTCCAAACCCTTTGTGCCTCTCACCTACATTACAGTATGCTAACACTAATGCTGGGATTCAAGGAAAATGCAACTCTGTTTGGCTGAATTAGAAAAGCATGAGCATTGCTAATTATTTTAGTTATTCCACAAATAATCCTTTTAGTCACTTTTTGCCTCGGAAAAGGGGAGAAAAATGTGGTAATAAATAAATAAAACCCCAAATAAATAGAGACTGATTTGAATGCAGTGTCAGGGGAGATGTAGTGCAAAGGCGCGATAATAGCTAAGCTAGCTTATAACATCTTTGTTTTCACTGAGCACTGTGCTGTGGTCTCTGGGGCCACAAGAGGATTTTTGGCAAAGCTGTTCTTCTCAAGGTCCACACTTTGCAAACACTCAAGGAGGCTTCTCTGTGCTATCAGTGAATCAGGATCCACTTACACTCTCACAGAGTGGAGGTGGAGAAGGCTACTTGTATTCACTGACTTTCCCCATGGACACTGGTTAGTGTATCTAACACTTGGGAAAGGCTGAACCAAAAACAATAAAGCCAAATAGTAGTCCTTTTAGAGAGATTAGTTCCACATTTTAAGGCCTTGAATGGAGTGCTGCATCCTGGATATTATTCGGCTCCACAAGCGAACAACACTCGCCGCTAAGACACTGAGAATTTATTGTGATTTGCTACATCCACAGTGAATTTATTGTTGTTTCTCAGAATTCCATTCTGCCTCCGTTTTGACAGAAATAAATGACTTTGGGACCTTGAAGGTTTAATTTGAAATAGCACATGTCTTGCAGTCAAGATGCCGGAGTGAAACAATTGCTTTTCAGCTGGTAACCAGACATGAGAGAGAAGTCAGGCATAATATTTATCTCCCTGCCCCTGGAGATGTGGCACACTCATCCAATTCATCCATGTCTCCATCAGAGAAGAATGAAAGCATGGCCACAAAAAAAAAGTTATTTTCATTACAGCAACATGGATCATTTATCTTGTTGAGTTTGCTCCATCACATGTCATCGATTACAAGAGATTCTTGAAACAGAGGAGCACCAGAGTTCAGGTCTCATGTAGGAAGGTCTAACACAACAACTCATCATCCCAAATGTGGAGAGGACAGCAGTGATTCTTTGCCGTGCTCATGTGTCAAAACATATTTTTAAGCACAGGAGGCGTGAATAGCAGGAAGACATGATAAGACTGGTTAACATATCATTATGTTCAATCTTTTTTCAGAACTGCACTTTGCACTTCAGTATCACGTAAAAGAGAAAAGTAACTTTCATCAGATGAGCTCACCTGGTTTCCAGTAGTTCTCTGCACTCTTCTGCAGCTAACACGAGCTCAGCCTTGACTGTAATTTCATATTCATTTCAAATATATAACCTTTGTGCTACTGCAGCACTGGTTGTTCCCTCCTAATAAATGACTGTTATATTATAAAAAATTATCAAACTATGATCTAACATCTGATGGAGGGAAGTAAGACTGTAAGAGGCTCTATGGTTCGTTATTGTATTTGTTTAACTATAGCATTTAACCAAATATTTGGGTACAGAAGGGACATAAATATTGAACACAAATGCAAAAACTGAACTAATAAAAAAGAGCCTGCCCTCCCCCCAAAAAACAACCATATAGGTTGTTTGTAAAAGCAGTTTATCACAACCCATATTTACGTTTGTTAGGCAACAACCTTTAGTGGCCACATTATTTCCATGGGGGGAAAGGAAGAAGTCAGGTAACAGTATAAAGAGCGACATAGTCCACATATGGAGGAGGCCGGGGTGTCACTTCACCCAGGAGCCTCTGTTCCTGTCCTATGTGAAACCAGAAGTCAGATCAAACTCAATGGGATAATCCACAAATCTTCGACATTCATTTAATTGAAAACTGTACAAAGATAGTATAGTTAATCTTTAAACTGCTAAACAACACTCATTGTGAATTTGATCTGGGGTTTGTTTATATTTTACACAGCGCCCCAACATTTCTGGAATCAGGGATGGACTTTACAACTACGTCATGTACCACATCACTTCAATACAACACAGCAGTCAAACTGACCTACTGTAATACAGCTATACCAGCTGCCTCAACAAAACAGAAAGACAAAAACAATGTGTATCGGCTGTATCGTATGTATCAGCTGATATGGTTCATAGACAAGCAGCAGTCGGTACCAAGAAATATGGGGCATCTCTATGATGGTTAAAGCATTTGATAGCTTGTTTTCTCCAACAAAGTAGAACAAATTCCTATCTAAAGGAGTTTATTTAAATTGTTTAAAGATAAACAAAAAAACAACAGGAATAATTGTTATAATTGTTATATACAATTAGACTGATTACACACTGACTGGTGTATAAGGATTGTAATGCTCCTGGTACCAACTTTCACATTTGAGAGAACTGAGAGTAAAAAGCTCAGCTGTCCATCTCCGCCTGTTTAGTATTCTGCCCATGAAATGGTTTAAACCTCATCCCCTATCCATCTATCTACCAAAAGATATGAGATAACTTTTTTTTTCTTCTCAACAGATGATATTAAGTGCCTCCTATTATCTCAGTAGGTCTGTATCATATTAGAATCTGCAATCGCAGGTCAGAAAGTATACGGCGCTCTTGTCTCGGCCGGTGCTGCAGAATTACTTTCCTGCACACAATGGCTGAATGGGTTGAGGCTTTGTCATTTAAACTGCATAAAGAGGCCAGAAATTGATTTTTATTGTAGATCTTCATATCTAATAAAGCTCTGAGGATCTCCTTTCTTCATTGTCTGAATGGCCAGTGAATGCTTTCAATCTTCTTCTCTGTTTCATGCATAAAAGTGGTAGCCGGAATGATAGGAGAAGAATGAGAGGGAGGGGTGCTGCCATGCAAGTGAAAAGCATCCCTTCTCTTTTTCTCCTCTCCTTGGAAACTAGACCTGGGGAGGACGGGAGAGGTGAAGGAGCTGGGGGTAATTGAAAAGTGAAATGTTTTTTTCCTTCCTCTTTAGAATGAATGTGTCTTTTTCAAAGGGAAAACATAACCAGGACTCACTTCTGCTAAAGAAATCCCCTTTAGGAGCATCCACAGTGACAGAAAGTCTACAAAGATATCAATCCTCTTTCATTGGAGGTTGGAAAAGATTTTCTCATTAATACAGTTTACATGTGCAATAATAAACCTAGCTAGTTGTAGGAAAAATCTTGAATGACAAACTTTACAGGTATGTAGTTTAGATCAAAATGAAGTTCGAACATGAGTGTGGGCCGAGCAAGGGTGCTTGGTGAAGTAGGGAGTTGCAAGTATGGAAGGGATCATAATGGTCTTCAGATTTAACATTTGGTTTTACATGTCTTGTGTAAAACCAAATGTCAACATTGGCTCATCTTGACTTACCTACATAGGTTAGGTAGCATTGTTAAACCAAACCAAACTGTTTTGTTGCCTAGACCTTACTAAACTGCAACTGTTGCAACCCAGTGGTTAATACAACAGACTCTGCAATGTAAGGGTTTAAACCTCCTTTCAGCATTAAACTGCTGCAAATTACTTGTAGCTACCACTAAGCTCACCTCGTCTGACATACTCAGTGCCCTGAGCACATGATAATGATGCACCTGCAGCAACACTGCTTCATTTTTTCATCATGCTTGAACAACATTTAAAACATTAATATGCAAGTAAACAACTATTTACCATATATAGTAGAGTCAATGTTTCCCATTAATTACCTATACTGTGGCAGCCCACCATAATCCATACTGTCCCACCATAGTCTAATCTGTCCCACTGTAGTCTAGTCTGTCCCACCATAGTCTAATCTGTCCCACTGTAGTCTAATACGTCCCACTGTAGTCTAATACGTCCCACTGTAGTCTAATCTGTCCCACTGTAGTCTAAACTCTCCCAACATAATACACCAACTCTGCATCTAAAATGTGGAGAAAATTGGTTTCATTATTTTCTTGTGTTCACACAGCAAAGTAAATAAAGATGAGACAAGAATTAGTAAAAAATGAGGACATAAATATGACGGCAACATTATCATCAGAACTGGTTGATGATTATGATTATACATAAGTTGTTATGGAGACAACATTAGAGCATTAAAGCCGATAGATATATCAATTAACAGATATTACCAGCTGAAACTGGCCTATCAAAGACATATCGGTATCGGTGTATATGCGGTCTAATATGTGCCAATATAAAAACTTTTTTTACATAATATATAATGCAGAATAACATTTCTTGCGTTATCTTGAAATGGTGTTAGCTATAAATTTTTTATCAGCAATTGCCTGACAACGAACAGTGATGATGTTTATTTAGCTATTTATTTTATTCCAATGTATTCTTTATTTTCCCTAGTTATCATTTGTATTCAATTAAAAACATTGCTTGTATAATGTATAATAATGTACAACAATGTTAAATATTATTCAATTCAGTTTTTTGTTTGAGAAAGTAGCTCTCTGGGTACATTTGTGATGAAAAAACGTTGCACAATCCACATAAAAAAGGTTTATTTTCATTCCAGCTCAAGCAACTACTATGTCAGCCACCATATCGGTTATCGATTATTATTACTCGTCTAGAAACAGTATCGGCCTCGAAAATCCCATATCAGTCGGGCTCTAGAGAACATGCTGTAAAATATGTTGAGCGCACATGTATCCACGCAGTCCTGTATACGTCTTATATATGCAGGATATTGTGGAGGGTGAGTGTGTAGCAGTTCAGTGTAAGCCTTTGTTATGAGATAATAAAATGCATGAAGTGTAATTACTCCAAAAAGCACACAAGGATTAGTTGAATTACACAAAAACTGAATTTTATGTTTGACTTGACTCAACAAATCTGAAGTTATGAAACAAAAACTGCCCCCTGTTGCTCGTGTAATAAAGCAGATTAACTTTGCCTTTGCCTTCGTGCAACACTGTAGAATACCATTTGTATTCAGCCGATCAAAATGCATAAGAAATCACTGCTAGGGTTTGTTGACATGAGTTTATTTTTGAAATGAACATAACCTGTCAAATTAATGGCTCTGCCTGTAAGAAAAATAATAAGTCAAATAAATGCTCTGATCTGAATATGATTTGAATGAAAAATGAAAGCCGCTGTTCATCCCAGGGCTGCTCTAAACAAATCATTCTCCGCTCACTTGTTTAAACTAAATGTTATGCAAATACACACCTCACCTAACTCTCAGGGCTGCACACTCCTCCCTCGTTTTCCTCATTTTAGGTGATCGCAAATATGTAAACAAAATTTGTTTTCATGCATTTGAATATGATTAATTATCACAGAGTAATCCAGCTGCACTTGTAAAGACTTTTCAGACGAGATTAGGAATTTCAAAGTGACAACCATGATAGATGGGAGCATTCTGTAAGTCGTAGATTAAAGGTCACAGCGATGAACTGAAAAACTCACAAGGCATCATTTAAGTTGAGGCAGATGCAATCAAAGCTGTGCAGCAAATAGACGAGCGCCTCAAACAGGCAAAATGATTATGGAAATGGGTATCTGCACACAACTAAACATATGGCAGCGCCTAATGCCATATAACACTAGGGGCTGGGTTTAATCAAACTTCACCAATTAAAAATACAAATGATATGCAAACATCTGAAAGTCTGAAGAGAAAATGAGGAGGATTGTTATTAATGATAGGGAAGGAATCTATCTCCACTAATTCTCTCAATGTTTCCTCCACTGCTCTCCTTTCTGCAGATAAGACTGATCGTCATCACTGAATAGTTTTAACAAGAACTGCTTCAATACACATGCCAAATGGAAAAATGGCACCATGTCAAAAATAAATATGGATTACATAGGGAATTTACGGCATGAATTTATCTGCAAGAAAGAAGGGCACTCGGAGAGCGCAGACCCCTGTCAAGGCCAAATGCCGCAGCTACTAATGTTAAGTGAAAAATAATGTCAATTTTGTGGCGTCTTCCTTGGCCCATTCTACAACCTTCCACCAAGTTGAACAAAAATCGTAGTTTGTTCCATAATCCTGCTATTAAACATACAAACAAACCAGACTGAAAACATGACCTCCAAGATTCTCATTTATTAAGATCTGGAGTTTGTAGATTACACACAATGCTAGATCAAAGAGGCCAGGCCCAGAGTCCACTCCATATCCATTACTTACAGTACCTAAATTGACTCACTGCATACTTGTGCACCACTAAAGTGGTGACCTTCAGGTAACACAGAAACCAGAGCAAGCAGATATATACAGTGCCAATACAGTGTCTACTGGCCTATCACAGATATACCTGTATCTATCAGCAGAGGCTCTGCTAGTCAACAGGAAAGGCAGGCAAGTGCTTGGCCATGGCCCGAGGCCAGTTTGGGGCCCCCGAGAGCCAACAAACTTTAAACTAAAGAAGTGGCAATGTGCAGTGACTGTAGTAGACCCCCCTAAGTGGGCCCCACCTGACTCTACTCACTCATGATGCAAGTAGCGTGCATGATTCTATGTAAACAAACAAACTTATTGGCAAGAACGAAAGCTACTCAAAACATGAAGGGGAGTTATCCCTCTGGGAGTGAAAAACCAAAGGAGGAAAAATCAAGACAGTGGTAACTGGAGCAGATAACAACTATTAAATATAAAACTAAATAACTAAATGCTGCAAGTCTAGATCTAACTGTGGGTGAGAGACACTTCAATAACTTTAATGGACCTTCAACTACAGCGTCATATGTCATATCTTTTTAAATATTATATTTTATCCAAAGTCATTTCTTCATTCAACTTCTATTGTTCTGGCTTTGTTTATTTTGTTGGTGTTAGATTATTTATAATGTAATAGTGATGAAGGCCGGTCCAATGGTCCCCCTGGGAGTTTTTGCCTATAGGTCGCCAGCAGACTCTAGAATGGCCACTGACTATCAATACTGGTGCACATGGTGTCCAATATGCACCAATATGAAAATTTCTTTGGAAAAAATATAATGGAGATAACTATGCTTGTGCTGATGTTGTCGTGGGGTCATCATCACAGATTGTCCAGCAGAGTACTGAGTGGTTGAAACCTGGGTAAATAATGATGCTGCCGATATACGGTGGGGACAATTTTAGGCCCAGGGCCCCTAAGTTTCCTTAAAAATGATCTAATGGCACTTTTGTTTACTTTATTCATAGAAGATGACAAATATTTTGCAATCCCTGATATGAACCATGCCAAAGGTGATGGTCATTCATGGTGATAGAGTAGGGGTATACTGTATGTGGGCAGAGAGGAAACATTCTCATGCTCATATTCACACACTGATCTGCATATCTGCTTCAAAAAGCAGCGCCCCAGTGTGGCTGGAGGAGACATCAGAGGTGCTGTCACTAAGACAGAGGAAGCATGTGGAAGCACTGCAGCACAGAAAGCAGACTGGGGTTCACTTGTGCCATCAGCTAATTTTAATAAAAAATGTGTTTTTAAATTGCATCAAACTATTTTGATGTTCCTATGATGAGATTTTATTACAAGTTAACAAGTTTAAGAGGAGGAAAGGGGAAAGGAAGTTGCTAAGTGGGGTATGAATGGTGCATTTGTGTGCAGGTATCGGCCTGTTTATACACTATACTTTTTTTTTGGCCCCCATAAATGTGCAAGATTCCAATAAACATTTAAGCAGGAGTCGATTTTGCTCCTTCTTAAGGGAAACTGTTGCCGCGGACAGAGTGTGTCAGCATGGAGTCATGGGTATTTGTGAAGAATTTGGATCCCTTAATGACATGCGACTTGATTCAGGTGTCTGCCTCCATATCTGCACTGATGTCAGTATTACTCCAGCAGCAGCACACACACACACACACACACGCACACAGACACACAGTATCGAGCTCAATCATCCCTCCCTGAATGAACAGTGTTGTTATTCCATCAGCTGGTACAGTGTGTATACAAACCAAATCCATTTAAAATCCTGCAATACTTTCACAAAAATACAGGCTCACACTATATAGTATTGCATTTGCTTTATGGTCACACAGGTTAAGTGAGTGTAGGTTTATATATGGCTGGAAAAATAGATTACCTCTTGATCAAATCTTTCTGAATATTTTTGTGGCTTTCTCTGCACATTTATGAAGCACACAGGAAGTGGAAATCAGTTGTCTGCACATTGTGTAAACTGTCAAATTACAAGAAATCAATCAGTACATTTATTTTTATTTCTATAAAATAATTTTTAAACATGGAGTCTGTCTATCATGCATTTTCAAATTACTTAAAATATAATGCTACTTATAGCACCGTATTATTAAAACTGTAAGCAAATAAATATTAATAATGTTTTATAACAACAATCTTAACACATTATATAGCATTTTATCATTATTTATAAGGTCAAGCGTCATCATACTTCATTATTGCTGGAGGCAGTCATCATCTCCGCAAGGATCATCGTGTATTGTAATTCTCAGAGTTATAATATATTAAAATATTCACTGTTATAAATACATTATAGTGTGATTATAGGGTTAATGGAGGGGGTTGGGTGGATTATAACCCTATGACACATGATATGTATGTTTATAATGCATAAAGACATGGCTCACCAGGCTTTCAAAAACAACGTCAAAGTGACCAGCAATTATAAAATATTTTAATGTACTTGTTGTTATTTCTTAGTGCTTATCGCTATAATTATAATACATAATAGCAATGATTCTAGGGTTAGTCCATGGGTTTAGCTTAGCTTTATACTATCACAAGTATGTTTATACTGTATTATAGACATGGGCTGACAAAAACATGTTCTTGACCTTATAAGTCATTATTAAGTGCTTTACAGTGTGCTGTGATTGTTGTTTTAGGGCATTCTGAATATTTTTGAATGCTTGTTACTGTTTAATTATAGTTATAAGTATGATTTATATACATTAGATTTGATGATCACTGAATGTTGCAAGCTGTCTATAATACATTATAAAAATACTTATAATGCAACAAAGGGTCGAACCCTCAACCCTATAATCACATAATAGTGATTAGAATGCATTATAAAAATATTCTAATGTAATAAACTATAAGAATTATAACCCACTAAGATACAAAAAAAACAATGTCTGTTTCTGATCAGCAGTTAGGAAGTATTATGATACTTTACAATGTGCTGTAATTGGTGGAATAAAGAATAATTCATATTTCTGAGTGCTTAGTGTTATAACTATATTTTGTAGAGCGCTATAAAGTATTATAAGATTATAAGATACGATTATAAGTATGTTTGGAATGCATTATAATTGATGGTCACAAAATTTTGCAAGCTCATGTGTATAATACATTTTAAACATACTTATGGTGTAACATTGGGTTATGATAAGCTTGACCCCATCTTTATAGTCAAATAATAAATGTATTGTCATGTATTACAACTATTAAAATTATAAATCATGCAAATGGAGTATTATGACCTTATAAGTCATTATAAAATGCTTTATAATGTTTCATGAGCTTCATAGAAAGTGTTACCTCTAATTTCTTTGTGTTCCTAAAAATTAAGAACGATGCTCCTCCCTCTCAGCACAATTTGCGTTTCATGCTGTTCCCAAGACTGTGAATGTATTTCTTTTTCTATCATGTCAGCATTACACTACTTTACTTATCCTCAGCGACTTACTGTAAGCTTTAATGTATGTGAACATCGCCAAGTAAATCATAATATTTTTACTCTAAGCTCCCCGGCACAGGCAAAGGTGAACCTGCCACTTGTCCATTATAGACATGACACGGGTCTCCCCCCTCCTCCTCGGTCCCTCAGGAGAAGGTAGGGATGTAGGGTGTGGAGGGGAGAGCGAGGGAGAGAGAGAGGGGGGGCTTTGAGAGGATTCTTTATGCAGCTCTGTGTATTGCTTTCATGTTGTCCAGCCGGTAACTAAGTTGGGGTGCCCGGGGCGATGGCTAATTCACACCCTCAGATCACGAGCATGAAATGAGAGAGCAGGGAGCGCTAAAGCCCTGGGGTTAATGATAGCTCCCTGGCACCATACACCCAACACCCCTCCATATAAATCTGGCCAAATGGTTTCATTTTAGATGATCCCCAGAATCTCCTGCACACACTTAGTGAGGGGAGGAAGCTAAACAGGACACACCTGAGATAGAAGGTCTGATTTTAGTGATGCTAAAGAAATAAATAAAAGTAATCAGGCTCTTTTTGAAGCTGCCTTCTTACACACACTTATTGGTGTAAGAGAAGCATGCGCCGCACTCTTTGTATTATCCTAATGCAAGCTGCATGAATGGACACAGCCCACACACAAGCCATTTTGTCATGATGGAAGGCTTTTTTTTTTCTACGGAGATCAGCAAAATAAAGAAATAAATATTTAAAAGAAGAATACAACTGTGAAGGACTTTAAAAATCTTTTACTCCTCAGTCGAACAAGCTTGTGGATGAAGACCCCCCCTCTCCCTTTCCACCACCACCACCCTTTTTCCCCAAAACCCCTCTTTAAAGTTATTTCAAATTTCCCAGCAAGGCTTTGAGAAATCTGTTTGTTTGAGGGCAGCATTAGATGTGACCAGCGTTTTATTGTGACATAAAACCGCATTTCTTCCTTGGCAGATTAAAAATAAAATCGGTTAATAAGAAAAGCTGTCAGCAGCAGAAAATGGCTGACATAATCCGTTTATCCTCCAAGCAATAAAGATATTGGTCCTTGGGAGTCTATCTTTCCTCTTATGTTATTTCGCCCAAAACATTATCTTCTATGCATTCAGATGGATTAAGAAGTCATATGGGAGATAGAAAGAAAATGACAGATACAAAAAAAATATATAATATCCCTTTCATTCCACATCACACACGTTCACAGGAGGGTACAAATGTGATCCTGCGTTAAATTAATGAATAAATAAAAAAAAAAGGAGAGAAGAGGAAGAAAAGGAAGCAGGTCACGAGCAGCTATCCTGAAGTGTGATGGGTGGGGAGATTACGGGCAACTAGAGGGGTCAGCGGAGCAAAGGAGCAGAGAGGAATCAACCCCAACTCAGGCTGTACGACGGAGCATCTTACTCTCCACTCAAGCAGACAAACAGAAATTAATTGTGGCATCGCAGAAAAGCGTGAGTGGGCGAAAGAATACAGGACAACTGCTGTGAAGGAGAGGAAGCTCTAATGCAGAGAGTTTAACATCAGAAACAGAATTCACTGTGAGGCACTGATCAAGAGTCTCACAGGCTTATCTCACCTAATGCTACATGGCATGAATCATGCTCTTACACGAGACACACAAATTCACAGTTTTAATATTTAATTTCACCTTTTTTTATATGGTGCGACACGCAATGTTTCATCGTGGTATTTTATCAACACGTTAGACATGAAACAAGGCAGGTGTTCACTGTACGACTGTTGTGTTTTTTAAAAAAAAGACAGGCGGCGTTACCCCGCCTGAGAGAAACCAGCCATCCACCGAGGTTTTCAAGGGAGGCCGTTGACGGAAGAATCTCCAGACGAAGCTGCTCCTCGGGGACTCACATGACTGACAGATAAAGGCACAAGCGGCGTGAACGTGTGGTCAAAGATGTGAGGCCGGTCATGAAATGCTGATTTGGATCTGTGTGAGCCAGTGGGGCCATGCTGGGGCGAAGGGGTGGGCTGAGAAAGGAAGGGGAGGGGAGGGGATGGAGGGGG
>CAFUXE010000135.1:836177-860036 GCA_903364295.1 Serranus cabrilla | reverse complement strand
TTTACACCTCACCAGTCAATATATTTATGATTTGATCTATAATTTGTGAGTGCGTTTGACTTCTCTTTCACCTTGAAATAAAGATCCATACGTGCATTTTCTTATCGGAGGATGCAATTCTATCAAACTGATATATAAAAGATAAAAATGTGAACATTTTAGTAACCGAATGCCCTCATTTGCATTAAGGTCATAAATAATTTGTCCCAAAATTACACAGGTTTCATTAAATAATAGTCTTTATTCAAATACAGGCCATGGCAAATTTGAGTACTTCATATGTACTGAATGGTAATTCTTATTAATGACTTAATGTTGTGATATTTTACTACTTGAGTGTGACACTCTTTATTAGCTCTGAATGGCTTCATTGATTACTGAGCCATGTCTATTGATGACACTACTTAAGCAGCTAAAGCCACACAAGTAGGGACTGTTCTCTAATTAGTGACACAAGCAACGACTGTGTCATTGTACTGTGTAATTATACTGCATGTACTGTAATACAAACAGCCAGTTACTCTTACTGTGTAGGTTAAGAGCAAACACATGCATAAATAGCTGTATGAGTTCAGTTTTTGGGGTTCATGTTGCTTTATGGAACCATTAAGTTAATTAGGGCATTTGTCCCTATGAAGAACAAATGTGAATAAAACTAGCATTGTGATTATTTATTTTTCAATTCTATTAAATGCTTTGTCCACAAATGTTCAAAAGTGTTGTAGGTTGATGGTAGATTGGAATGTTGTGTTTTATTCTACAAACAGTTAAAAATGCAAAGACATTCGCGCATTCATATTCACCAATCGATTCGTCCAGTTTTTGGTATTTCAAATGTTGAGCATTTTCTGCTAAATATGTTACTTTGGACTTTAAGAAACTGGAATGGACATTTTTCACTATTTTCTGACATTTTATTCACACGATGAATCGAGACTCCCAGGATTAATCATGTATATTAATTAATCGATAATGAAAATAATTGTCAGATGCAGCCCTACTTTAGAATGGTATAAAACAGAGAAAAGCAGCATATTGTCACACTGAAGAAGCAGAAGCCACAGGACTTTTGGTATTTCTGCTTGAAAAAAAGGTGAAACAGCTGCTGGTTCGCTCCACTAAACGATTATTTGCCCACAATCATTTCTGTTCTAGTTAAAACTGAGACCGTATGCCACATAAAAATCTGTCTAAAGTTTGATTTGTATTGTTTTTAACCATGTGTAGTTTAACTTCATAATGCATAAAGCCTCATCAATTTCTCAGATTAGAATGGATAATGCTCAGATAGATGTGGCACTATTTGAAGTAATACCACTGCAAAAAAAAACAGTCTCAGTTAATCATGGTATGACACCACAACAACACAAAATAAAAATAATGATAATCCCAAAACTTGTCTCTATTAGAATGCTCTGCTTTGCATATTGTGGCTTGATGAAAGCATATTTGCAGGGCACAAGGCTGAGATTGAGCGAGGTGTTGTGTTGCGCTGCGTTGCACCGCACTGTGTTGTGCATGACAGCAGCACCCCCACACACGTCTCCTAATATCAGCTCAGCTGAAACAAGAAACAACTACCACTGTCACTACAAATGCACCCCCCATCCAAACCAGACGCCTGTCAGCCAGCTAATGTCCCCTGACAAAACATGCTGTGAATTAGAATAGCCACAAAAAGTGTGTGTGCGTTATATGTGTGTGAGAAAGAGAGAGACAGAGAGGGAGAGGTGGAGGGAGGGAAAGCGAATAGAGAGAGTGAGGGAAAGAACTCATCTGTGTCACAGCCTATCCCCTCGGGCAATCAAGGAAGAAAAAAAAAACAGTCATTAGCAACTGGTGGTGCTTGCTCCAGCAAATCGCCGTTTGAGCGAAGATTTATGCAGACTCCTGACTGGAAATGATTTATTTATTTTAGCAGAGGCTGTGAGATCATTAACCTCCGCTGTGTCTCTGGGGAACGACATCTGCGGCCCCCCACACTGCTCAGACAAAAGGCCCCACGCGTCCCCTGGCTTCACAGCTCAGGAGGAGGAGGGGGAGTAAAGGAGGAGGAGGAGGCCCGGCCGAGGGGCCTGTCTGTGGGCCAGAGGGGGACAAGGCCTCTGGTGTACAAGCTGGATCTTTTAGCAATGATCAGACTCACTTGTTGACATTGCTTTGACAAATGAGGACGCTCTTGGCTTGGTATTTAACCCTAACCCAATATTACAGTCAACTTAACTGCAGCATGTAGGTTCTATAGTTTTTAGCTTTGATTGTCAGATCATCTATATACAAAAAAAGGCTTTTTTTAAGCAATTCATGACCCATGCAAAAATACCATGAACAAACACTCAAATGTGTTCGATCAAACTGAAATTTAATTTAGCTAAGAAATCAGTGTGTATATTATCTGTGTTTGTTTGACTTTGTGTAATTATTTGGTCAAAATTGTTTAATGACCAAAACAAGAAATAAACCTTCTGATTATTTTTCTGCAGTGATAGCGCCCCCTATTGGTCTGAAAAGCAAGCATGCATTTTTTTTTTGTAACGGCAGCTTCACTCACTGCAAAAAGAAATCCTATTGTATAGAAATCTATGAGAAAATGATCCTACTTCTCACTTTATTTCTCAATTTATTACCTCAATGAACAAATCAGTTTATTCTCTCAATCGATAGTTTCAAGTCTTCTTTAACAGATCATGATGCTCACCTTGTAAATTTTGTCCCAAATAGAGTAAAATAGATGATAAAGTAGGGTGTGTTTTAAGGTGGGGTTGCTTGTGATTGACAAGTCGCAACCATGGCGCACTGAATGTTTTCGTCTTTGATCCTTTGCATTTGTAGTACTAAAAGGCACCTTAAGGAGTTCCTTTTGAATTATGGACACACCTGGCTAACCAAGCTAGCTAACTCTAGTGTTAGCAAATTACTGATCTCCCCAGCTCTACCCTCTAAACCATTTACGGTCATTTCTTGTTCCCAAAAAAACGAGATGGCGACGGTAAAAATGGCATCAAAACCATAGTCCACATACCAGTATGTGACATCATGGTGGCTGCATCCACTTTTTTTATACGGTTGGTTCCATAAGTACTGTAATGTAATTGTCTGATCTGTCCGACATTTGTGTTGGCAGGAACCAAAAACAATTTGTGATATCACTTCTTTTTTAGTGGCCACAAAAGCAGCCAGTGGGCAATATTGTTGGCTGTTGCTTAGTCTCGTCTGTGATTTCAGCACTTGATTTCTTTCTTTGTTGTGACTCAGATCGCGGTGTAATATATCGCTGAGGTGAATTTTTACCCCGGAATGAAAACAGACTTTTTCTTCGTAGACTGTTATTGATGTGACTCTACAAAGCTTTGCTTTCTTAAACAAATAAGTGTAATATCAGTCAACCAATGTATCAGTCAGGCTCTATAATAACACAAACCTGTTTTCTTGAACATAAGTACTTTTTGTGCCCAAATCTAAGTTGTTAAACTATGTTTACCATATAATCAATCTAAAATCTTACACAAAAAGTGTGGAAAGTATAAATGAATATGGATATGAATTAACTCACAGGGGAAGATTTTGCTCATGTACCAACTTAGAGAAACCACACACATACATTAAACTATTTAAACTTCTCCCTAATGCATATCATGCTCAACCAAACCTTATGAAATGACCAAATGAGATGAAATCTCAGTTACATTAAGAGCATTAATGATCAACTTAGATGATCCAATGCATATTTTTGCATGCTTTAATTCGACACAAGTTGAAGAACATGGCCTCTTGATATTCAAAATCAGTTGGTCTCCAGGTGCCATCACAGTCCCAGTGCTAATGTACATCAATACACTGTTAATGACATGTACCACTATATTCATGTCCATCTAATTAGAAAAGTTGAGGAGGTCCTGTACAACTCCAAACTGATTCCTAGTGGCAGGAGAAATTAGAAGGGTGAAGCAAATGACAGTATAAATCTGAAATTAATCAGGACTTGAACTGAACGGGGGGCAATGCGTGGCCTCACCCGCGCCTTTTTAAGTATGTGTAATTGAACACTTATGGCAATCTCCAAGCTGCAGCAAAGAGCATCTGCATTAACCCACTGCACCTGGAGTGGAGGAGGCCAGATTAATTAAATAATTTCCCCCATTCCCATCCCCAAGCGTTGTGATCCTTTAATTTCATTTGATTTGGAACGATCAGAATCACCGTTTCTTTGGAAGACGGTACAGAAATGTATATGGAAGACAAGTGGGAGGGAGGTGTAGGTTTGTCAGTTCAGTGGAAGTGATGACTGTGCTCCAACCTTATCAAGCAAACACTTGAGAGCACAACAAATCAAGATTTTTATTGGGGGTAATAAACTCCAGCATCCAATTGGAGATGAAGAGTAGAAATTTATGAGAAATGTTAACGGTGGCATAATTTCCTCCCCAGATGGTATGATGTTTTTGGATTTAAGGTGATATAACCATCATAATATGTAATTTAAACAAACATTTAATACTCCTTATTATAATTATGCTAGCAGTAGAAACATTTTTGGAATATCTTTGTAATTAACGTCCATTTGTCTTTGAAAAAAAAGACTTAATATCATTGCAGAAATCCCTACTTTTCACTTTGAGAATTGCATTAATACCCCAACATAATATAAAGAAAGTGTTAAAACAAAGGACATGAACTTATTTTTTGAGCTTGCAGTGTTTAGTTCTATAAACAACTGCATGAACCCAAAAAATAAAGAGAACAATGAATTATCAACAAAAATGGAAGCATGTTTCAAATTCAAATAACAGCACAGTTTTCTAATTTAATAAATGAAGTTGGGAAATATGCAGAATAAGTTAGAAAAGGGGGGGGAGAATAATTTGGCATGGTGGGAAACAATATGGTATGGTGAGGGTAGAGGGGGGGATCAGGGATAAACAAACAAACCTTGACAAGGGCAGCGGTGGAGAATCAGCATGGGGAGCAGCGAGGTCTGCGGTCGGGTGCAGACAGCCCTGTTTGAGAGGGGGGCTTGCCAAGTACCGACCCTGAACTGCGGCACTCTGGTGCTGCCTGGCTGCACTAAGCAGTGGCTGCCAGCACGCACTGATTTATCAGGGGGGCAACGCCAGCCGCCACCTCGCTCTCCCTCGTGCCCTCCCTTTATAAAGAGCCTCCCTGACGGCTCTGATAGTGCAATCAGGGCTACGGCAGAGCCAAGGCAATTTCTCCTTCACTCTTTGATAACCCCGTGCCTTATTGAAAGCCAATAGCAATGGCAGCAACAACAACTCAATTGGAAAGAGTTGCTGCATTTTGAAGGGGGAAAAAGGTTACGCCTTGACAAAATGACGGGGGAGTAAGGGGATGTCTGTCTCACTTTATGTGAAAGAGGCATTGTCCTCCAACAGGTGGCGTGATTCCTAAGTGACCACTGTCCCTCAGCTAGCGTCATGGGAACTGTCAAATGTTTTTTCTTCCATCATTGAAATTCTGACAGAACGGCTGGGAGTTCACATATGACTTTTTGTCCATGTTGAGCAATAAATAACAGAGAATCGGAAGCCATGGTAGTGGCTCCATGCCTCATATAAACATGCTGCTGTTTAGTATGTTTACCATCTTGACTCACCAAACACAAAGGATAACTGAGGGTAACTGAAAGACCATTTGCAATGCAGGTATTTGGCATAAAGCAACTTTTTGGACAAATTTAAACAAATGATGGAGGAGATACCAAAGTTATAACAATTCGTCCTCAGGGGACTCACTCCAACTTATGGCAAAGGAAAAAGTCAGGATGACACAAAGTCATTAGGATAGATCATCTGGGAATTCTGAATGTCAATATTCCATGGCCATCTATCTAATATTTAATGGCACATCTCACCAAACAACAAGAATACTGACCTTGTGGTGGTGCTCGAGGGAAAATTAGGTGATCCTCAAAGTCAGTAGAATTTATCTTCTGTAGACCATGAACATCTGTTTAAAATTGTATAGCAATCTATCCTGTAGTTACTGAGACATTCCGTTATAAGACAATGATATAAATACCATGGTGTTGGCAGAGGGAAAGTTTGGGGATGACCAAAGTCTACAATCCATCCTCTGTAGACCATAAATATCTGTACTAAAATCCATGGCAATCCATCCAATAGTTATTCAAACATTTTGCTATAAAACAAGAATATCAACCCCACTGTGGAGCTTGAGGAAAAGTTTGGGTATCACCAAAGTCAGTACAATTCCTCCTCTGGGGACGATAAATTTCTGTACAGAATTCCATGGCAACCCATCCAATAGCTGAGACATTGTGACCACTAATTACATGGTTCAGGGTTTGATCCCCACTTCCTCTTGTCAACATGCCCAAGTGTCCTTGGGCAAGACAAAGACACAAATTTGCTCCCAATAGTTTGGTCAGCATTGGCAGTCTGCCATCGATGTGTGAGTGATAAAGTGAATGAAAGGCAATTTGAAAAGCGCTTTGGATAAAAGTGCTATATGAATGCTGCTATTTACCATTTTGTTAAGATATTTAATTCCGGACAAAATCAAATGAGTGGCCAACGAACACTGCCATCTCTGGAGCCATGGTGTGTGGCTAAAAAGACAATTTGACATGAAAGCAAAACTTTGTGTTAGAACACACAAGATATGAGCTTAACCAAAGGACGACCTGTGTTACCTTGTCTCTTTGTTTGCATTTGTTTAGTTCCTCACAGATGTACAGTCTGAATAGTTTAGAAAGACATAGGCAATGGCTATTCACAAGCCTCCGATCAAATATTTGGTCCTTGGGATGAAGCAAATTTGTATGAAAAGAAACACAAAGGCAGGATTCAGCAGATGTCATATTTCTTGAAAGAGTTTCCTTTCAAACAGTTAACACTTCATGGAAATAAAAAGTGAAATAAAACCCATTCTTAGTCTACAAACACTTTGCCATTGGAGTGGGCCGAGGTTTGAAAAATTGTAATTGATTTTTGCTTAACACTGTACTCTACTGCTTCAATATTTCTAAGATACACGATTTCACTGTAAAATTGTTCAAGGCTGGTGTAACTTCATCTGCTGTCTGTTGAATGAAACAACAAAAACAAGTTAGTTGAGTATCTTCATTTAGTATTATTGCCTTTTATTGATTCTTCACATTTTTCACTTGGAAGTATGTTCATGTACCTGGGGCTTTCAGTTAAGCAGCAGGCTGTGGCACACGTAACACACTTGGTTCACTGTTCAAGCAGCCATACTTAAAATATGATGTAAAGGTGAAGGAGTGTTAAAGAGCTGGCAGAAGACAAAAAGATTTAAGCATTGGATGAGGGAAGGACGAGTTCTCAAACAAGAAACTTTTGCAAAGATTAAAGACCTTTCAGAGAGTGAAGCAGTTTAAAGAGGTCGAGAGGATAACATTTCGTACATCACCCTGATGAGGCAGGGGTGGAGGTTTTCAGAGAGCCAACAAGTCAACAAAAGATGGGCAGTAGAGTTTTAGTTCCTACACATCGTGTCTCTAAATGAGACTGTTATCACCAATAAGACTGTCGTGGCTTGCAGAGCAGCTTAAAAAGCTCCATATTTATTTAATTTTTCTAGATAACGGTGCCCCCCTAGTGTCCCTACTAATTATGAAGGATAACAAGGTGGAAGTGAAATTACCTAGTGTAAATCCAAATGAGGAAGTGAAGTGTAAAGAATGAGAAGATCCACTTAGTGCAAGCAGGAGGGGTCGTTATTGGGTCAAACCAACACATTGTCCATTGTAGAACCAAAAGTGACCGTTTGGAGTTATGTATCTTAACTTTTATGCGTCACGATTTATGACACCTTCCTCAATTTTCCTACCATTTCTTACCAGTTACCATTTTGTTCACTGTGTTAACTATTTTCTTTAACATCAAATTTTTTCCCTAATCTTATGGAAGTAGCCAAAAGCTTCCACAAGGTCGACCATTACACATCATTAACGACATGTTTGATGACGATAATGTTTAGGCATGAGTATGTGTTAATTTTCTGCCAGCAGAAAATCACCTTGGAAACATTGCTGTGGTCCATATTTGAGGGTAGGAAAAAACAATATATGTGGTCATATGGCTTGGAGGGCTGTTTGCCCGATATACACCACTACAGTTGTTAGCACAGAGACATGTTTGGGCTTAAAAAGTGTAGTACCGTTATACTGTCAGGAAGGAGGTAAAGATGCTTGCTGGTTGGGCTGGATGAGAATACAAAGTTCAATTGCAACTTTTTCTTTTCCATTTGGTATTATTTATTTTTGGAAATTTACAAAAAGGGTTTTTGTGTATTATGTGTCCACCAGTTGTGTTTGTTTTAGTGACACTCCAGATCACATCTTTAAAGACACTGTATATGAAGAGCTCTTTGTGGCCATAATCTCCAAATCTAAATGTCCTTTTCCCTCCTGGTACAGCAGTCACACCTCCACACTTAGATTACTTCAAGTCAATATTGCCTGTCTTTCCTTCCAAGTGAGAATCTTTGGCATCTTTCACTTTAAGGTGCATCAGAGTCTGATATGTAAGCCAGTGACAGAGGGCTCACATGGACACTGTACAATAACAGGTTTCAAACAATAGTGTTGAGTCGAAAATATTTTCCAAAGATCAACTGGAATAAAGGCTATTTATGAAGTGCAAATTTGTCTACAATGTGAAAATCAAGTTTTGCAAGCCTGTACAGAAAGTTTATTTCCAGTAGATGATAGCTGGCTACAGTAGCTATCTACAGTCACAACAGTCCCATAAACTGTGATTGTGTCGTGACTTCAGGTGGCTAGCTGGCACTAGCTGAGTCATAGTGAATTGTGAATTTAACAGTGACATATGAGAGGAACAAACTGAGAAATGTCTCTGCAAAGCAATGTGAGCTTTTCGTCTGTTTGTTGATGACATGTTATCTCTGGTTACGAGAGGTAAAGTCACCGGAGTCAACAGAACATTGAGCGGATTCGACTTTGTTCAGTCTGTCCCTCCCTGCTGGGGAGATAATGTTAGCAGCTAGCAGTTGTGTTCAGATATCCTGTCAGGAAACACAGCAGGAGATGAATTAGTTTTGCAGGTGGTGCAGGTCTTTTGTTATTAATGATAAACTATCTTTTACATGAAGTCCTAAAAAAGAATGTATTGCCAAGTTTCAGTTTGGAAAACAAATGTATTAAAATTGTGAATCTGGCCCAAGCTTTTTTGGCAAAATCACCAAGCCCAAGCTGAAATTCTGTAAATGAAATTCCTAAAAGTCAAGTTTACTGAACTAAAGTAATAAACTACAAACTCAGACAACCAATAAGTCATCCTGCTATCTTGTGAGCTAACTAGCAGAAGAAGTTCACAGAGCTCAACTGAAATGGCTCTAAACATAAATACATTTCATCATTGAACTTACAATCTTCATTTACAACTTATTTGGGTGGGTTTTTTTCTCTACTGAACAATTTTTCATTATAACAAGTAATGTAATTTACAAACTACATTTTCTTTAAAGTTGGGACGCTGTCGAAAATCACCGGTTCAGAACATTTCAGAGACAAACAGGTTAATTGGTAACAAAGATGCAACGAGGTTCACCATTTTAAGAACAGTTCCAAAACAACATATCTACATGCATAATTGCAATGAA
Source organism: Serranus cabrilla (assembly GCA_903364295.1). Taxonomy (NCBI): domain Eukaryota; kingdom Metazoa; phylum Chordata; class Actinopteri; order Perciformes; family Serranidae; genus Serranus; species Serranus cabrilla. Next base: position 850,409 of record CAFUXE010000135.1, on the reverse strand, counting down.
TCTAGGGGTTCACCATCTACAATCCATAACATCATTAAACGAACTTGAGAGATCTGCACAAGTTGCGAAGGCAAAAACAAACATTGGATGCCTGTGACTTTGATCCCTGAGGCAGCAATGGTTTAAAAACTACCATTATTGTATAAAGGATATTACTATGCAGACTCAGGAACACTTCCAAAAACTGATGTCAGTAAACAAAGTTCATCACTTCTTCTACCATGCAAAAAACAAAAGGTTATTTAACAACATCCAGAAACACTTCTCTGGGCTTGGATGGATTGACATAAAGTGTGCTGTGGTCTGACAACACCACATTTCAGGGTTATAATCAGATGCATCACCTCCAAGGAAGACTGTAAAGCAATTTTTCAATATCTTAAAGTCATTTACTGTGGATGGTGGTTATTAGCTTATCTAGCTTTATTTTGTACAGTAGTTGTAGTTCCAAGATGTTATCATGTACTCGTACAGTAGTCTGCAGTAACTCTAACTGTGCTGTTATTATAGGCTGCACATCCTGCATTAGACTGTAGTCTTCATTATATCACTTAGAGTGATATATGCAGTAGGTAACACTTTACTTTAAGCCTTTTTAAGCATTTTAAAGTAGTATGTAAGTGCTAAGTAAATGGTAGCTAATGGTTTATGACTAAGTATAATGCAGTTCTAAGTATTTATAAGGACATTTTAGTTTTTATCAAACATTAATAAACACCTCAAATGTCATTTTCTGCTTATAAAAATGTTAGAATGTGTTTATTTTTTGCCTATGAATGCTAAATAAGAAGATTTAAAGTAGAGTGTCACCACAATGGCAAAGGTCATCTGTGAGACAATCAGACATCACATTCCACGAATATTTAACAAAGTTATATGGAAAGTGAGTCCAGTTTGGAGTTTTTTTCCCAAGCTGAATAATTCCAGCGTGTAGGTAGGCTCTGCCTCACCAGGTCCCGGGCTAAGCACTGATCCTCAGTTATTCCACATCTCTCTGAACTTGGCTCTCCTGTGGTGGAGCAGCCGTTATGCTGGTTTGATCGACTTCAGGGGGCCTCAAGGTCGCAGCACAATGCAATTCTGAGGTGGAAATCCTAGGTCTTATCAGCGTGACCTTCAGGACTGCTGATACTACTGATTCCACAAATACTACAATGCTTTGCTACCAAAACAGTGCTACTGTGGCTTTTTCTTTAGGAATTCTGTGAAACAAGCAAACACTGTCATGACTAATGAAATAAGTCCTCTTTTTTAGTCTTAATTTGGAGATTTGTCTGTCAGTTCCAGATTTAGTTTCATTTGATTTATCATGTTGTTTGGGTTGATGAAATTGTTGATTAAGTTCTGATTGGTGATTGTTTGCATCAATCTGATCAGCATCTGCGAATCCCAATTTCATTATTTTGAAATGACATGAAAAATGACATATACTTCATATAAATACTCTGAGGATGAATCCATTTAACATTGAAAAACAAATATAAACTTTACATACCAGTTTGCCTCAAGATGGAAAGCGTTTATATTCCAAATATTTAATATATGTTTAGATATAAAGTATAATGAAAAAAATAACATAATTTTCAACATTTTTAAGTGTTTTCTTACATTACATCAAACAGTGTTGTACTCGCATTTAATGTCAGCAGTAGTACTAGCATTGACACACTGAGCCTCAGTTAACGCTCAAGGTCCATTCTCTTGAGAGGAAGAGTGTGGGTATAGTAACCGACCCCTCTGTCAAGCAGCTGCTCCATCCATTTTTACCATCTTTGTGTAGTAGCTTGTCTTTGAAGAAACAATGATTTTAGCGTCACTCCAACATTTCTGACTGCACTGGAACGGCTTACACAAGTGCAAATTAACATTGGAATAGACATTTCAACGGCTTACACTACTCTTACACTAACTTGAGCATGGTTAACATCACTACCTGAGGTTTCCACTTCAGCGTCAGTTAAAATGCTGTGTCACCTCAACAGGTGGTTGGAAAGATTAGTGGTGTACCCACAGTATGTCTGTGCACATATGTAAAGGCTGCACAATGCAGAAGATTTACTGTTCTGCCATTTGGAAGCAAAGCGCAGCCACAGTTAAAATATGAGCTCCAAGGTGACACTGAAAATCTTCTTCTTAGAAATGCTCATTTAAGAAGTACAGGAACAGCCTAGTTGCTTTGATGACCCTAGATGGCATAGACCAGTAGACCGTGTAAAGAACGGGAAGTGGCCTGTTAAGTCTGATAAGTGAAACCAATGTGGAAGTGCCTTAAATGCATTCTTGCTAATGGCCAGCAGGGGCGACTCCACTGTCTGCAAAATTAAGACAGATTGTATGAAGGTCTATGCAAAAAAAATAACCCTACTTCTTACTTCATTTCTTACCTCAATTAACATTTTCCGAAATACTTTATGTTCATCTCTAGTCTTCAATACAGCATGATGTTCATTTTAAATATTATGGTCCTATTCAGAGTCAAACAGAAAACAGGGCGTGGTTTTTGCTGTGATGGACAGGTTGATACTACAGAAATCTGTCAATCAGGATAGTTTTTTCATCTTAAGGTATATTCACACAAGGGACAAAGCAATTTTTCATGCAGTGTGATTAAAAGCAAGGTCAATGCAAAGACACATGGAATTCTTGCCAGGCGACTTGAATGGCATTAGTCCAAAAAAATCCTGTGAATTTCTTTAGCTTGTGCAAGAAATGTGTCACGAAAGCCTATCACTGTTGAATCTCGTATTCCTTTATAGCTCTGATCAATCTGAACTCAGAAAACAACATTTTTTCTGTTTGCTGTGATGTCTTGAGGACAGACCTGACGAAGTATGAATTCAGTCTTTTCACAAATCAGCATTATAATATAGGTATTTCGGCATACATTTGATCTGTTTATGGTAATTAAGTCACAGCAAAATCTGTTTATTTTGGGCACATAGCACTGTAGCAGCACATACTGGCAGTCATCCAGCAGCCTCAAGAAAGTAGGCACTGAGCTCAGCACTGAGCTGTGTGCACCCCTGGAGAATGTTATGAACCAAGACACAACAGTGTTTGGTCTTCTGAAGTATCTGGAAACTTCAACAACAGGTACAAAGCAGCAATGGTGGTTATTTCAACCACAACTGATGAAGGAAAGTAATGGTAGAGTTGCTTACACTGGCGCACCACAAGTGAGTAACATGAATACAAACAAAACCAACTCGCTTCTGGTGTGAATGCACCATTAGAACTTTCATAGTCACATTTTTGGTCACCTTGTTAAGTTGTACTAAAAGACTCAAAGCAGTCAGATTTTCCCAAAAATAAAAACATCAATTAACATCACAGTTAATTAATAGGGAATTAATGATCTGCCTTGCAAACCAAGGTAGCTTTATAAACTTAATATTTGCTATGATAACGGTACCTGGCTCTGCTAGGCTGGTGACCTGTGTTACAGTCAGTTACAGTTCAGTCAGATCCACCTCTCCCTCTCCCCCAGCTCCACCTTCTCGTCCAAATATGGTCACTTCTGGTTCCAAAACAACCAAGACAGTAACGGCAAAAATGCCAAACTCAAGGCCTCAAATTCCACAAACCAATGGGGACATCACGGTGGTGACTTATGTTATACAGTATGAATAGATCAATGGCATAGTTAATGAACTCTATTTGAGAAACGATCTTTTTTTTCTCTACATTTGCAATTTGATGGGATCAAAGACTTAAGTACAGTCCACTATATCATAGTTGATCAATTGATTACACAATAAATGTAGTTGATGAATTGATTAAATAAAAGAAGTTTCAATGAACACCTGGTTCGTTGGTTTGATTTTTAATTGCTAATCAAAGTGTGAAATAAATCCACCAACCTGCCTTTATCAACAACTTCTTAATGTAGTCTGCTTTCTGAATGTCCTGTTTTTTTCTTTTAATGTATAACATCAAGCCTCCTAGGGACTGCAGATGGAAACTGGGGCTAAACCTCACACATTTGCTTCCTATTGATAGTAATCAATGTGTGTTGTCTTTCAGTAAATAAAGTCAAATAAAGTAAAGTAAGGTAAAGTGAGTTAAATCTCTCTCCTCCTCTAATGATGCATTCCATTAATCTTTAGATAATTAAACATTTTTGTTGTGATTGTCAATATCCATGCATGGGTGAAATATTATTTAGCACATAGCCATGTGTTGCATGCATGATTGCATTCATATTCTGTTTTTTAATCCAATATGGTGAACTGTTGCACTGATAATGTGGTTATGTTCATTTTTCCACCCAGGGCCTTTGTGGCAAGGCGGTAATTAATTTGAAAATATTTTCAAGGTCAGTCCAGTGTTCAAAAATGTCATAATTACTTGTAATTTGGCAGAGAGCGGCGCCACAACCTGACAAATCTATTTATTATTTAAATACAAATGCAAGGTGTGCAAGTAATGACGAGACACTGTGAATGTGTTTTTGAAGAAAAAAACTTGTGAAGTGTTCAATGGAGTCAAATATTAAAGAAGCACGAGGTCACTTCATACTTAAGTGTAAAAGTTGCTTAATAAACTTATGAAGAAAAAAAAACTGATTAGCCCATGTGTGAATATTATAAACTATTCACATTGTTCTTGTTGCTATTGAAGTTCTCTCCAGATTTTCAAAGAGCAAATTGATGAGCCCCTTAAAAAGTAATTAGGCTATTCATGGTGTTAGGTATAGCAGTGGACAGGGCTTGATGGCTGCAGTGCAGTCCTAATCCAGGGCGGCAGCTGAGCTGTTGATTTGCAGACTGTGGGCCTTGCATTGTGAGGGCTTTATGGTCCCTTTATGGTACGCCAAGAGACACCTGCATGGGCGATATGTTGCCTGGGACATTTTTCTCTCTCCCACTCTGTGACTCCTTTGCTTTTGTATCATTAGCGGAGCAAGGGAGCCGTGAATCACTCGTCTCACCCCCTTGTCCCCCCCATCTTTTTCAACCTCCTTCCACCCCCTAACAGCCCACCTCCCCCCTCCCTCTTCGAGGGTGCTAAACGGCTTGACAGAAGGGTGCCCAGACCGTTGGCAGTAGCCATCGACTGGAAGGGAGAAGCTGCCAGGAGTCCTTGATGGATAGGCTCATTTTCCAGCCGGCAGCAAGTCTCGGCGAAGCATCCGTGTCATTTGTAATGTCAGCCAACAAAATGTAATCAAACATTCCAGCGGTTTAATCACAGAGGGCTGCTCGAGAGATGATTGTAGTGTCAATATAATGCTATTTCATTATCTGTTTGTATTTTATATTGACAGTGTCAGATAAACAGTGTGGAAAATTAAGATTAAAAATATGGTAATTTCATTTCAATCACCCCGGCTACAGTTGCTGGCCCATTATGCGATTGATTACTTCTGAATTAAATTTGGGGCTGAATGTAAAGTTTAATCTTCTTTCTTCTCTGCAATTCAGCTCCCCAAAGGCCTCTTAGTAAGTAAGTACCCATTTCATTTGATCTTTAATGAAAAGTAATGGCCCAAATGAATTGTATAAATCAGCTGTCGTGTGCACCTAGTTGACATTCTGTTTCTTTTTCCCTTTCATTTTTAATCCACTTCTTACACGTGCAGTATTATGACCCAAAACTACAGGCCATACCAATTTTAAGCTTTTTATTTGTTCAGTAAATATAAGAAATACTTGACTTATGCTATTAATATTGCAATGATCGTCATCACATTAATGATATTTTCAGTTTTGTATTACAAACTTTGGTCTTTTTTCTTTAATCCATAGCGGATTTTATTTTTATGAAAACAGAAAATAAGGTCACACACAAGCATTCTGCAAGGTGCTTAGTGGAGAAATTAAGAGGAACGTTTTATAGCCTAGAGTGCCACTTTAAGGAGAAAATGCAACCTCTAAACCAGCCGAGGGGTGATAGACATTTTAATTACATGGTAAATTTTGATATTTTTCTCTGTGCCCGGGAAGAACTCTTAAGCACTGTCGTGTACTCAAGATTTGGCATTACATTCTCCCCATTTCTGCGGCTATATATGAAGTGACACAACTGTTAACGAGAGCTCAGCAGAAAAGAAGGGGTTGAAAAAAGGAGCTCTTCTTTGTGAGTCCCATTCAGCACGATTTGTCCCCCTTTGTAGTCCTAATTATGTGCCAAAGTAGGATAACAGAAGTTCTCAACTCGGCCATTATGCCAGCACAAAAAAAGAGACGCATACAAGAAGCTGATCACTTTGGAATTAGCAAACATGATACTATACGAGGAGAAAAAAAATCATTAATACCGTCAGGGATTAGAGGTTCTGATTAAAGGGTAGCTTCTACCGTATGCAAATTAGTGATAGGCATTTATCAGCGCCTGGGCAAGCTGTCTTAGCTGCAAAGCCACATATGTTTTTTAGCTGATTAAAAAACTGCTTGAAGTTGCAGGCTTTTTAATGGTGGGGATAGAGAGAGAGGGAGGCAGAGAGGAAGAGGGAGGCAGCGAGAGAGAGGGAGAGAGAGGTTGTGAGGCAACTCATTTCCTTTTGGCCAAATTCCCGCAATCGCTCAGAGCATTTGCCTTAATTCCCTCCTTTATTAGCTACATTCTTTTGTATATAATTAAAACATTTCTCAAGTGAGCATGTGCGTGCTTGTTTTATTTTTGTGATATATTTTTCATCAGCAAACATATTGTATTCCACACAGTCCCTTTTTTTTTGCACTGTATCACTATAGCCTTGATGCTTCTCCCTGAAAGAGCCCAAGTTAAGAATGGCGAATATAAGGGCAGAATTAGGTGAGAATTTGTCAGCAGTCAGCCATTGTGTAAGGGTGTCTGTGTTATTATATTTCCTTTCATATGGAGGTGACCCCCTTTGTGTTAACAAAGAACATGAGGATGAAACTGAGCTCTGTGTGCTTCTCACCCGCCGCTGATAATGCCTTGGTAACCCAGCACCCCCTCTTCTCCTTGAGGGAGCGCTTTAATTTATGCTTTTTCATCTCCCTGGGCGCAGGACTGTTAACCTGCTCTGTGCACTACTGATTCAGGAAGGGAAACCTCTTATGCACGCCAGACTGCTGCGTCAAGTCTCCTCTCTCACTGCCACATTAGAAAGTTCCTGATGCACCCAACAGAACATTCCCCCTAAAGATTTGTAATTGTGAAATAACAAGATTTATGACTTTACATAACGAAGATGTCACTGCCAATATCACACAGGGCGCAGCGTTTTGTCCGGTTGCTGGAATGGGACTCATAACTAGGGATGCACCGATTTCAGTCCCAATACTGATACCAGTGTTAAATTAATCAGCTGTCTGCTTCGCTTTGTGGAAGTGACTGGGCTCATTCTAATATCAGGCTTGACTTAAACATTGCTTTCATAAATAAATACATATGTAGATTTACTTCATTATATATTAATAAAATAACAAAGCATGCACCAGCAACTACGTAGAAAATCTTTAAAATTAAGAAAAAATATGATTACAATGTAAACCTTAAACCATCAACACATAAACCAGAATTAAAATTACAGTATACAATGTATATAGTGCAGCCCCGATTCCAACAAAGATGGGATGGTGTCTAAAACATAAATAACAGAATGCGAGAATGTTAATCAATGTTAATAAGTATGTTGATCCTTTTTGAAAAATATTCAATTGAAAACTGTATAAATATATTATATAACAGTATAATTTATGTTTCTTATTCTTTTTTATTATAATTTACACAACATCCCAACTTTTTGGAATCTTGGTTATATATAAATATCGGCTTGTATTGAATAGTTTGTCACAAAAAAACCCAATTCTGCTACTTAAATCTGTACTGGTCTGCTATCAGATAACAGTATCTGTGCATCCTTACTTAAAACTCCCATCATCATGACAATCTAGTGCATATTTTATCAATGTAGGTCGCTTCTTGTCCAGTGACTCACAACCGATGCCATTCCAAGTTCATTTCTCACAGTTTTTTAGGGCACAGCAAATAATCAAATTAAATCTTAAATCAGAGGATGTTTTTCCAGCCATGAACCCCTGACAAGATAGAGAGAGTACCAGGGACCCCCTCATGTATGTCATTTGGACTGAATTAATGTAGCCTATTTTCAGCACTTCCATTGCCCTAATTATGTAAGAGCACAACATAAGATAAATGTATGTAAAGAACCTAAGGTGGCATAGATTCCAATGTAAAAATGCAGGCAGCCCTCTCTAGAGCTAGTGTTTGTCCCTTCTGGGCTACTGTAGAAACATGACGGGCTTCATGGAAGACAACCTGCTCCCTATGTAGATATGAGAACTTATTTTAAGCTAACGAAAACACAATTATGCTTTATTTCAGTTGATTAACATCATATTCCATTTCCGCTAACAGATCCCTGTAAATCCTACACACTGCTCCTTTAACTGAAGACTGTCACTCCTTTAACCACTGCCTGTCACAAAGACATGCGTCTTCATGTCCATAGCACTGCAGCTTGTTTTAGTGCTACTGAAGGATAACTGCGGGGAAGTAGAACTATATAGTGAATGAAATAATATTCATGTTAGACCTTATTAATAACCACAGAAAGAATCTAGCTTAGACTAGATCTCCTCCCATGAATCCACCGCATGCTACAGACAAATGAGTGGTGGCTTTTGTGGTCTGCAAAACCATTTCTTATCCACAGCAGACCAATAATACTGTGCAAACCAGTGATTCAATAAATTACATTGTGGCAAAGAAGCCAAGTAATTGAAATATCTAGATAAGGGTAACAGTGACTCTAAACGATACAAAATGATGAAGACAAAAAAAAAAGAAAAAAGCACGGTCCAAAGATGGGCTAGCAGTTGCCTTGAACAGTCTGGAAGGGAAGGCCTAAATAGCAAAGCCATAGAAAAATGATGAAAAGATCTATTGTTGCTTTTGAAGGCAACCCCTATCTCTCAAGGACATCTAATTAACAGACAACAGCTGAGTCCATTTCAAATGGTAATATTTTTTCTCTTAAATGCATCATTTTCAATGCCTTATTGCTTACTTCAACAGACATCAGTAGGTTTTTTTCCCAGAGAGGGTTTTCATGCTTTATTTACTGCACTCTATATATTGTTGGTGCTTGTCCTGGCATTTCTCTCTGACCTCTTCAATATACAATAGTGAATTGGTAGTTAATGAAAGGTAAGCATTTTGACATGCTTTTCGTCTTTGGCTCATCACAGTATTTCAATACTCCTTTCACACAGTTTTAATCAGGTCTAATTTGTCCAGAAATCAGCCCGATTAAAGTCAAATAAACCATGATAGCCAGAATTTCATATATTCAAATACAAGTGCTGTTTTAATGCCTCTGGTTTAGAGAATCTCTCTAACAAGTGACTTAGTTCTTTACAGAAAATTCTAGTATGAGTTGGACTTTCCTAAAGTATGCAAAACACAACACATGTGTTTAAACCAGTCATAAACATCAGCCTTGACAGCTGTTCAGTTAAGCAGGAACAGCTGTACAGATAAAGCACTAAAGATCACTAAAACCACCTCCTGTGGTTCTCTCAACGACATGGATATATCGGTGGAGTACATCAGTTATATTTTTGGCCTGATTTCCAACCGATTCCTGTCCATATATTTTCTTTATTTAATGGTCTGCCTCCAAAGAACAACCACCAGAGCTCCGACAAGACGTCTCATCAACAGACTCTCATTTAGCTAGCTAACACAGTATCACCACAGTGGAAAGACTAGATTTACTTTGTTTCTGTAACAATTGAATGGAATCTGCCACATGGTTTTTAATGGGAGAATAGGTATTAACATATATATTACATGCTTGACATTTTGTATGTTTATTTTGATTTTTTATTAACCTAAAAGAAGTTAAGGGAGCTTTTGGAATTCAGCAGATGCAGCAGCAGGTGAGGGGAGTTCGGGAGACATACACCTTCGCAAATAGATCATTTGTTTACTTGAAAGTTTGTGTGTTTTTTGGTGTGACGAGATGAGACAATATGGCAAGATTATTAAAAGCAAAACAAAGAGGTGGGCTGAAAAACATAGACTTCTTATTTTGTGTTTATTGCCGGTTGGCAAAGCAGCTTGAAGGTGACCTGTCACCATCAAGTGGACTGGAGTCACTAAACTGTCATTTATGGGCTCTCTCAGTCTCAATATGTTCCACTCGGGAGTAGCTGAGGAGCTGATGTCAAGTGTGACACCTAGTGGTAAAATACTGCATACGGGTCTGGTCAGGTGTTTGGCTTAAAGGGATAGTTCAGATTTTTTCAGTCGGGTTGTATCAAAGTAAAAACACATACAGAGCAAACAAAGTCAATACCTGCCTGTGCATCAAACTATTTTGATGCCCACCCACATATATATAGTCCAAACTGAACTACCAGTAGGCATCAGGTGGCAACCTCCGGGTCTGACTAGTGAAGCAAACCCAGAGGTGCCTTAAGCCTGCATTCTATCAAAAAGTGAGACTTCTTCTCACTTGATTTATTACCTCAGAAACAATTCTCGTGGCAAGATTTTGACCTCGATCTCTAGATAAAAATCTTCTTCAAGACAATATGATTTTAGCAGGAGCAGGAGCCACGGACTTATTTGTTGTGCTTTCGTCTCAGAACTTTGATGCTTTCACAGCGTGCTTCCCTTTCATGAACGTTTATTTGAACATTTTGGTCAGTTAAAAATGTGTTGTTCAGCGTTTGGTTGTACTAAAAGACACTCTTACACTTATATTTTTAGATACACCCGTCCAAAAACAAAGATGTCGACAGATGTAACACTGAACATGATGATTCAAACGGGCCGTCCACAAACCAATGGGTGACATCACGGTGAGTACGTCCATTATTTATATACGGTCTCTGGTAGGCATATGAAACATACACAGGCCCTGAAGAACTTTTCAGCAGGGGGCACTAAATGCAGCATTGTTTAAAAGCTGAATACATCAGGCTTCAGCTGGAAAATGTCACCTGAAGAGCAGCACATAAACGCCTGCTGTCAGCTTCCTGTGAGAGTTTCATTAGATATAAAATCACAAGTAATCTGTAATGTGTACCTGATGCACTCAGTCTGTTGCTTACCAACATCCCCACACACACACAGACATAGACAGCTGCTAACTACTCACACTGTGCATCTGACATTTTGTCTCTCCCATGGGGAGAATCTAAAATCAATAGCAGCTATGTTAAAGATGTAGCTCGCCATCTGACCTGTCCTCCCCTCGTCTTCATCACAGGCTTTTTGCCTTTCTCCCTCAATACCCTTCACCCCTCCCTCCTTACCCCCGTAAATGATGTACCCAGACGCTCTTAACAAGGCACAAATTGTTTAAGACAGTCAGTCTAGGTGAAGTGAGTGAATGTCCTCGGGCTGACTGAGATTATATGCAGAGGAATAGCAGGTCAGGGTTCAGACAAAAGACTTGATCCAGCCCCTTTAGTGACCAAGGAGGGGAAATGAGTGTGCTTAAACGTCTTGGGAGTCGTTTGCCTCTTGATTTTGGAATCAATGAAGGGGGTGAAAAGGGAGGGTGGAAGGTTTCTGTAGCAGAAAATGGCATTAGAGTTAATGACCAAGTTTGTCCCAGAGGGGTAGTCCATATTAAAGCTATTTCAGCAGTGACAGCACTCACCACATGACCTGACTGATTAATAACAAAACGGTGCTCAAATAGGAATAACAATAAGTGTCAGTCAGTATAAAAGGAAAACAATTATTCAGCTGCATTTGTACTGTTTTTCTCGCTTTTTTTCTTGCATTTTATAAAATAACACCAAGATTGTATGACTGTTTTGTTCCGTTGTCACACAAAAAAATAGCTTTCAGTTTCCATACATTTTTTATATTTTTCAGATCTGATTTATTCAGAATTGACACAGTATGGTTTCAAATAACAATTATTTTAAGTATCAATTAATCTACCTTTATTGGTGCACTGAAGAAATATTTTAGACTATAAAATGTCAAAAGAAACTGTGCCGAATAATAAAGTTGTCCAGCAAGATGTTCCATTTACAATGGTACACAGCATATTCTCATAGATAAGACATTAGTCCAAATAAATTACTTAAATTATGATTCTCAAAATTACTGACAGTTTCTGTCACACAACAAATCAGAAACTTGATTTAATTCCCCCTCCAGACATGTTTTAAGTATGTGAATATGCACTGCTATGTTTAATACTGGAATTGAGAAGTTTCTCATTAAAAAGTCATGAAAAAACTGTGAGAAGGGGCTGGAAGTCCAGCTAAAGCCTTGACTCCAAAAAGTTGGACTTAAAACTTCAATAAGACAGAATGTGATAATTTGTTAATCCTTTCTGATGTATAGTGGGAAACTGTACAAAGACAATAGTTTCAGTTCAAACTGATAATTTGTTGTTTTTGTGAACATATACTCTAAATTCAAATAAAAGAAAACTAGTTTTACACTTTCTAGTGTGGATAGAAAAGTCAGGGAGGATTTTTTTTTGGTCACGTCTGTGAGTCAGAACAGTCCTTCAAACCACTTTCAGGCAGTAACCACCAGTTGAAAAACTCCTATTATGTTAGGTATTGTTCTGAATGCTGATTGTATCGCTCCTGGGCGGCAGCAGAGGCCCCATCTGATATTTACCACCACGAGTCTGCTGGGGGTGACGCAGGGGCAAGGCCAAGTCCCACGTGTCCGGCTGGAGAGCAGATTAAAGTGCTCTGAAAAGCCGCACACTGCTGCCCGCAATGAGAAAAATAATAATGTGGACATGGCCTTCCCTTTATGACAGTAACAACACATTCTCCAGAGACCAATCTTTTTTTATCAATTCCAAAGAGTGACAAACCGCGCACACCCAAAGCCAGAATTGTATGAGAGGATGTATGGAGTATTTATGATGCTTGTGTGTCCTGAAGGCGATGATGACAAAAGCAGTCAAACAAACTTATATTACTATCTGCCATTTTTTATCCAAACAGGTACATTGTAGCTTGTTATTTCTTTCAAAATGAATGAGGCACTAGCTGTACCATATAGGAAATCCTTGAACAAATGTGACTGTAGAAAAAAAAGGCTTGTATCTGATATAAACAGGAATTATGTAAAATGGCATTTGAGCGAGGCATCATTATAATATGACTTAGCCTGCAGTATGCTTTGGTTTTTATATTTCTGGAGCACTTAAAAACAGTGTGAAAAGTAAATAAAAGCCATTCAGCTTACAGAAAGGAAACAAGAATTCAGCACATTAAAGTATTTGGATGCTCAATTAATTTAAAAAATCATTTGATTGAAAGATAACGCATTGAAAATATTTACTCCTTGCTTACTTTAAGCTGCTTTTGTCAAAATGTGTATAATAACAATGGATCAAATGAATATCTGCCATTTATAATTATCATCCAAACCGTAGAAACTGAGCTTTTATGGCATTTTAGCTTCTTTCCAGCTCAATGTTTGGGTCATACTGCATGAAACCTTTTTGGTTCAGTGTCAGGACAGGTATCAATAGAAGTACTTATCAAAATTAAAATTATTCATCGTGCAGAATCAGCTTTCAGTTACATGATTTTAAGGTTTATATGTGTGTTTTTTTCATTCATGTATTAAAGGGGAAGACAGCCTTTAGGTCATGTGTACACAACTAGATGGTGAAAAAGGTTTTATAAAGCCTTTTTTTAGAGGGAGCTGCACTAAATCTGCTAGATTGACTCAAGTGATCTCACTTGAGCCAGAAAAGATCAAGGCTAACATTCCTTTAAGTTATTTCTGTTGCTGTTACGTGCCTCCCCAAAGTAACTTTTGGTGTTATTTAATCGAATAAACACACTGTTATATTGCCTGACATCAAGAAATTAATACACATAATGACAACCAGCGTTGCCATGTTTACTTCTTTTTTTTTAAGCCTGCCCGACATACCAACAGTAGCTAAGGGGGGCGGAACTTTGGATCGGTCAGTTGGAGGACTACTCTTTTTATGTGTAAGCTGTATTTTACTGTTGGAGCTTGTTGAGTTGGAGCTAATTTTACTTTATGCTTGATCAGTACTAGTTTGTAAAACATGTTGTCCAACCACGTCGGAAATCAAATGTATTTATAGTTGGGAGTAAAGCCTGCCGCTGATTTAAATATGGGGATAACAGGGCACATTTTTAGACAGTCTCTCCTGTGAGACATTCATGGTGATGCACTCGGCAGGGTTACACAAATAGTTGTGTAACAAATGAAAAAAAGAGAGCTAGAGAGAGAAGTTCAAACCTGGGCTTCTTTTGCACA
>CAFUXE010000135.1:815638-832920 GCA_903364295.1 Serranus cabrilla | reverse complement strand
ATGGGCTGATAACAACCTTCTGCACAGCCTTGTAAGTGGATAGCCACCAATGCATAGATATGACATGTTATGTCACTGCTATGACCATTTATTGGGTTGATAACACTTGAAACAGGTGACATTTCACAATTCCTGGAACTATGAGATTTAAATTTCGAGTCTCTGCCCCAAGTAAGGTCGGGCCATTGAACTATGTTGTTTATCTTTGATTAGCTGAGCACATTGTTTTTTGTATGGGGCGATTTTCATAATTTCATTATTATTTTTGCTTATTTAAGGGCCAAAGAAATGAGTGAGAACCGCTGCTCAGGAGGCCGATGCTCAGGACGAACACACACACCTGCATGAATATATTGGTGCCCGCTGTATTTTTAGGCAGATGGTGGCCTGTTGGAAAAATTAAAATAAAAATTGGTCCATGTGATGATTTCCTCCTCCCTTGTGCTGATATTAAATTACACTTGAATTGTCATTTCCTCATTGACAGAAAACAGCAGAGATAGCCATGATAAACTCTGATAATGGAAAGTTTACACATTGGAGAAAAAAGGGTCATAAAAACATTAAAATCTCCACTGTACAATAATATTTCCCTTCAGAATCAATTATGTTGATATTTAAAACAAAAAGCATGCAACACTACATGGGAATTTGGTTTGACCTAATAAATACATTAGTTCAAAAAAAGAGCTTTTAGTTAGATATGATTTATATTTGCTTAAAAAAAAAGAGGAACTGATCTGTAATATTTGAATCGTCCTGCAAACAGACACGTAAATAATACATTTCCTTAACATTTATCACAAATTGAGGCAAAATTAAAAATTAATTTAAGCCTCTCACAAATTAAATAACTATAAGCACCATGATACCTTTTGGAGAACCTATGCTTGATGTCATAAAGTAATGTTTATTCCAGCACACACCGTAAGTTATCCTCATAAAACACACATAGTATTTCTCCTTTTACCATATAACCGACTGATCACCACAAGCTATGGAGTTTTATTCATCAGGTCATTGTATGCAGTCCAGTAAAGTCACTTTGTGTATGTGGGGTATATATATCAAAGCTGTACATAACCCATTGCTAGTACCCTATATAAATATTTGTCACCATCAATCTGTACTACTTAGTTAATAATGCTTACACTTAGTTTAGTACGGTGGCAGCTTTTCACCAGTCACACATAATGACGAAAGAGTTGGTGTGGAAAGGACATCCATAAGCCCGAGACAAGCGGAGTGGTGCCGGGGAGACGGAAGAGCAAAGCAGCAAGTTTTGAATATTACTGACCCAGCACTTGGAAAAGGCAATGCACAACAAGACGAAAAATGAATGCTTTTTAGTCTGAAAATCCTTTCACCCTCTCACATTCAGCAGATCAGATTAAGAGAGAGGTTTAAGAAGATTTTGACACGCACAAAAAAAACTTCTGAGCCATGGGAGGGGGTGAGTCGGGGAAGGTGGTAGGGAGCAGTTTGTAATTCAGTGGCTTCAGGCAATTCATCACAGAAATTGAGTTTCTAATGCAGCATCTTGTGAATCCCTTTTGCCCTGTCAACGTTTTAATACATTACATTGAGAATGTAAATCATGTTTGAAATTTGGCACAAACTACACAGCCCCAGCTGCACTCACTCTCACTGTATCGCACATACTAGGTTCTCATTACACATACGTACAGTATGCACAGGGTATGTGCATACGTGTATGCATCATACACACTGCAGCCAGGGCTCTGCAGGCAGAATATCCCTTATTTCACCTTGTTATTAATACATTCTAGGCAGGATTATTGAACAGAATATTAAACTGTGATTTTGCAGAGTAGAAGAATTATTGTTTCTCTTAATTATCATCAAACTATATTTAGAAAAAATATGGCAAGGCAAGTTTATTTATAAAGGAAATTTCAGCAACAAGACAATTCAAAGCACAACAATAAAAACATAAAGACAAATTGCAAAAGCAACACAAAAGGACCTATGTGAAATATACATACAATTAAAAACTGAATCAAATAATTTAAAACAGAACAAGGTAAAATTGAATAAAATGAGTATAAAATCAAAATGCAGTGCAGGAAATGTATTTGACTTATTCAAAGGCAACAGTAAACAAAAAACTAAACCATCCAATGCTTTCCAGGAAAACACCAGTATTTTGAAGTCATTTCTTTGACAGACTGGAGTGGACTGGAGTGTTGCGATCTACTTCTTTGGTCATATCAAGCAGGAGAGTTTTGAATAAACTGCGGCTTTCTAATTGATTTTTTAGGGAGATCAACAGGATTCAAGTGCACTGAAGATAAATGCATGAAGGTTTTTTCACATCCTGCTGAGATATAAGTCCTTTGACCCTTGATATATTCTTTAAGTAACATTATGCTGACTTTGTGAATGTCTTAATGTGGCTGTTGACATTCAGCATAGTGAAAAATAAACATAATTAAGATATTTTCCTTTGTACTGTCCCGATGTCACCCCAGTATAACCCTTTATACACCCCGTTTTTACTTACTTTTTCATTAGTTTGGTAATATTACAATGCAATGATATGCAGCTACTAAGCAGTTCGTTTTCACCCGTTAGACTGAAGTGGGGTCTTAACTTTGCCTTTCAGCTTTTTTTATTATTGTAATGATGCGGATTCTACTGCAGCAAAAGAAGTTGTTTTGCTGTCCTTGTTTCTTAGTTACACTAATAAAAAAGAGGGTGAGAGCCAACAGCTTCTTTCATTAAAAATGAAACATTTTCATAAGAAGCTCATAATGTAATATGTGTTTGGATGGAAAAGATGTGGCAAAAAAACTGCATTCACACATAAAAACAGATCAACCAAAGTTCATTCAGTTCCCCTTGAGCTGAGCGACCAGAGGCACTTTAGAAAATAAGTGGATGTTCAACAAGTTTATCAGCTGACAAGAGTCAACAACTTCCTGCTGTACAGCAGTGGAAGGTTGCAGCGGCCATAAACAATCAATAGTTACATTTATGAATGTCCACAACAGATTTTCTGTCATTGCCAGTAGTTTTAGCACCAAATTAGAGAAAAACATGGTAGTTAAATCTCAAACAGTTTATTATCATTTATTATTATTATGTAGGGTTGGGCACGAGAACCCGTTCCAAATTACAACCGATTCCAAAAGTCAGATTCTTTAAGGCATTATTAAGAAATGTTAACTTTGGTTCTGCTTATTGAATACGAAACAACTACACATGAACACTTGTCCTGGACTGGACAACACTACACAAAGTGTTACATTTTCTTTCTTTCTTTTTTAAGTCAGCCATATGGAACATTTTACCCAGCAATTTTATGTAAACAACTACTGGTAATTCATTTGTATGCCAGCAGGGACTTCATGGTACATTCAGGTGCAACTCTGAGGAACTCACGCTATTGATGTAAAAGTATTTGTAATTTTTGCTCAATCCTGTGTCATTTCAGCTGGTTTCATATATCACAGTTAATATGAATTCATATGATTTTATAACAGCCACCAGATTAAACTGGATACAATTAATTTACGTGTTGCAAAAACTGTATGAAGTGAATTGCTCATAAAGATATTAATGAATATGAATTGTGTAAAAGTTTTATGAACTGGAATCAATGGGCAAAATTGGAAACATAATGCTTAAAATCCAAACATAGCCTAAACCTTATTATTATGCCTTTTTAATTTGCACTCCATGGGCACCACATCATAAAATACAAATACAAAACAACAAATAACATCATGAAAAAAATGGTTGCTTCATGTTCAGGGTCTCTGCATAATTATGACATTTCTGAGTAGTGAGTCTTTTATTTATAAATGCTATGTCCTGCATTACTGGTTATGATATATCTGAATGGGAGGACTATGTGGTGAGCAAGGCCATTACACAATGAGACTCTCAAAACCCAAATTCCGTGTATGTCCTGTAATATGGCACAATAATGTCCCTTCAGTCAGGAGAACCATGTCTGGATAGAAGCTGTTGGACATGTGCATCAAGCCTAATTATTTAATTGCACGTACATTTGAGAAAAGAAATAATTCTACAAAGATCACTATTACCGCATGCCTTCTAAACATTCATAAAGAATTACCTAACATCCTCAGTGGTTTAATTTCTCACTTTGCCACAGTGATGTAAAGGTGGACACCAGGGTATTTCAGTATGAGGTCACAGGTGCAACAGAGCATACTTCCTACAGAGCCAACCACACTCATCAGTGTTTCTGGCTATGGTCAGAGGTAAAGCAGGCTTGAAACGTTCAACCAAAGAGGAAAGTCAAACACACTTTTAAGCCTCTTTAAAATCTTGAGGATTAGTTACCTTTACCAGCCTCTGTGCTGTATTTTCATGTAGTGCACCAATCTGTTGGCCTTTTTTTTGTAAAATAAGAGTTGGAACCACAACCAGTTTAAGATAGGGCTGGGAGATTATATGATTGAGATTAGTGATCGCGATAAATTTCAGGTCGATTACGGTGATCAGGTGTGAGCATATTTACTCAATCAAACATGGCGGAAATGTGCATGACAACAGCCAATCGGAGTCGACCTTTTCCTGCTCCATTTCTCTTTGTAAGTTGCCGGAGCTGCTACATTCATTCAGTAGCGCCACTACTTCAGAATCGGGGTTTTTTTTTTAACTCTGTAGCAGTAAGCACATCAGGAGCCTCCGCCGAACTAGTGGTTGTCCGCGATCTTGCCACGAGGACAAGCGAAATAGAACACTACCACGATGTCAGACACTCCAAATGTCATGACAACCACAACAGCGAGAGCACTCTGATAGCATAACTGGAGTTTTAAGTGAGGTTAGACTGCCTCTTAGAGCGAATGGCTAGCTAAAGCTCACTGCGGTCCAGCTAGCTTTTCGGTGCCTGTATTTTCTGGGGCGTTACGGTAAGAATGTGTTACAGCCGCTATTATATAATATAATATAATATAATTTGCTTTGTTATTTACTCCCTATGTTAATAAAATGTTGAACTAATCTCTAGTTTCTTTAGTTTTTAGTACAGATGCTTCAAAACTGGCAGTTTAAAAACAATAAAAAAAGATTGAGATAATAATCAAGATCAGACGATATGAAAAAATATATCATGATCATTATTTTTGCCATATCGCCCAGTCCTAGTTCAAGAGAGTAGTTGGGAGTGACACGTAAAGAGCCAACTCTGGGTAGCAATAAACAAGCTCTGTATTAAGACATATATCAGCAAAATAATATGACTGGTTGGAGAGATGAGAAGTGGTTTAAAAAGAGATGGAGATGTTGAAACGGCATCAGAGCACTGATGAAGACGTACAAAAGTTGATGTTCACAGACAATACAGACTTTTTTAAATTTCCTTCTAAGTTGAGTTACAAATATGTACATAAGTATATATTTGTAACTCAAAAAACTACTGCTCCTTTTTATGAAAATTGCTGGGAAGGTTTATCATGGCCCAAGAAAAGATGAACAATCCAATTTTGGAGCAGATCGGAATCACAGGGCAGACACATGAATTACGTTTCACTTTCATTAACATTACAAGATTTGTTCTGCATTCATGTGGTGTGTAATTAGTTGGAGAAATTAGTTCCCCAACATGTGAACATGTGAACATGTTAGCATGTAGAATTCAGCATATAGCTCAAACCCCTACTGTGCCTCACAGAAATCAGAATGTGCCTGTAGACTACTGTTGATACACAAAACATAGATTTTTGGTGCAGTACTGCTTTATTTAATAACAATAACAGTACATTAACTGAAAAAGACAATTATACAACCCCGATTCAAAACATCAATAACACAGACTGATCATTTGCTAATCCTTTGTGGTGTAAATTACATTTAAATCTGTACAAAGACAATAAATGTAACCTTTTAAAACCCATCTACCCGCCAGTGGGTAAGGGTAAAAGTAGGGGTAGGGTTGGACCAAAAACTGCTTTTGTTTTTTTTTGTTTTTTTTAAATGATGTAGTTTCAGTTAGCCACATGCCAAACAAGCACAACTGCAAAAACTTGAAGATGTTACCTTTCAAGTGATGCCTCATTCATGCATTTTGGCCTTCAGTTCTTCTTGTTAGCTTTGTCTAAAAGCAAATCTAAACTTAACCCTTCCCTCAAGCCTGAACCTACCCGGGCAGGTAGATTTTAAGACATTAATGACAACTATGCACTTTGAATTCTGAATTGGATACATAACATTTTTATGTTTAAACAGTGTCCCAACGTATATGGATATAATAATAATAATAATATGTGTTATTGATTTTAGAAATTTTAGTTAAATGTCTAACTGCATCTTGTTTTGAAGCCTTCTTTGTAATTACTGTACATTTCAGATAGTATGTACTTTGTCACATCCACACAGCTATACAAATTCACCTTGGGATTCAATTGTATGTAACTAGACATGTAGAAATTGAATACACAGTTAAATTCATTTGCATTTGGGATCTTCCCATCACGCTCTTCTGTTGTTTGCATCAGAGCTGTTTCATTCGAGCAGCTGGGGTTAAGTGAGAGGTTAAGGGGAACATGGCGGTACTGTAGGGCAACATTAAGGGAGCAGAAAGCATTACATATGCACTTCCCTACCCACATTTTTCCGCTCTGGTGATTCTGGTCCAAAGCCTGCTTTGCTAACCTTTAGGCTACAACAGCCCCAATTAAACTTGAATATAACAACAACTCCTCAAACAGTAGATTTCTCAAGTCAGTCATTCTTAATAATACTTTTTTTGCTTCCACTTGTGCAAATACAGCGCTGTAAGCATGTCTTCTTTGGTGGAGTGTGGCACTCATGCTGCTCCGCAAGGTAAAGTGCACAATGAGCACATTTGCTTCAAATACGGTACTATCATTTTCAGAGTGGGGGATCATAGTATTCAAATCCGTATTTAACCTTTCAAGGCAGGAGGATTATGCAGCAAAGTCTCCATTCCGAGCGGTTTCCTCGCCCCCCTACTCCCCTGCCATAATAATGATCATTATCATCATTGTGTGAAAAGAGGATTATCATATCGTTATATAAACCCAGGAACACCCCTACTATTATGAAGTAATTTCACTCTCATCAGTGGACCAGTACTGTGTATGACAGTCAGCGGAGCTGTCACAGGTGACCATGGCAGTCTTCCATCATTCTCCGAGCTGGCAGAGTCCGCCATGAAGGAGGACACAGAGGAACTGTCTCATCTGAACCATAAAATGAAAAGATTAGGAAAAATTGTCTAAAACATGATGTCTAAAGGAACTTTTTGTATGTTTTAAGTGGACTGATTTCTCTCTTGATAAAATGAGGAACTACTAATGAGAAAAAAAACAGACTTAGGTAGTTGCAAGACTCTTTATATGTAATCATAAGAAAAGTAGCACTTTTGGTGTATTTTAAAGACACAGGGTTTGAGCCAAGGCATGCAACTGCTACAATGACCCAATTAATGTCCAACCATTACAACCTCCCTGCACACAATAGTGCCCATCAAATCAAGAGCAGCATGATCCATGCTGTTAGCAGGCTTCTCATTTTCATATTTTACATTTATTTTGTAAGTTGTTCAAATCACAAAACCACACTGTTGGCACCATCTTTTGTTTGCTATTTTCTTTTTTTAATGTGAGGATTGTCTGGTTGTTCAATTGTAGAAGAGCAACAAAATGATGAGTCCGTCAGTCCATACACCATGTACCATTGTACGTATAGACTGTATGAAATGAATGGAAGCCACTGTGACATCACGGTAGACTGTAAAAATAGCATCACTTATTGGTTCAGCATCGTGGCCATTGCCATCGTGGATTTTAGTAATCCCCCTTATTGTTTTTTTGGGAGGGGGAGGTTTGCAAATGGCACATGTGCTGAAAGAATCAGAAGTCAAAAGGACATTATATTATCAACTATAATGCTAGCATTTGCTGGCTAACTTGGTAAGCCTCGTGAGCAACGGGCATTTCTTTATTCAAAATGAACAATGTCATGCTGTATTGAAGAAGGTCAATTGAGACCATAAACTCATTAGGAAAATATTAACTGAGGTAATAAATCAAGTTAGAAGTAATTTTCCTATTGACTTCCATACTTCATTTTGAAGCCAGTGGAGTCGCCCCCTGCTGGCCATTAAAAAGAATGGGGGTTTAAGGTAATGCTGCATCGGCAGGTTAAGGGGTAGGGGCACGCAGAGGTTTGAAGAGGTTAAATACGTCATCTTTGTGACATATATTCAATTGAAAACTCTACAAAGGATCAGCAATTTATCACATTCTGTCTCATTTACATTTTAACAACTTCCCAATTTTTGGGGAAGCTGGGTTGTATATTGTGAAGCACATGCTTTCAGTTGGAGGTAAGAAAAGAACATGTGTAGTAAAGCTCACTGTTTCTGGATATTATTTTGAAGCAGCATTCACAGTATTGTTTACTGTCCTCATAGGATGAAGAAGTGTCCTAAAACAGCACTAGCAGGCCCATTTTAAGTCCTCCCAGACAGTCCTGGCTACAACACTGCCAGCATTAAGGCTGGAAGGTACTGTATTTATTCTTTAATACACTTGCTTTGCATATGGAAGCAGTTTTATTCCTGAAAGGGACACTAGCACCATATTGTGGATAAAGTCAGCACTACTGGACATTGATTACAAAACCTAACTAATGCAAGTGACATACAGCCGCCTTATTCAAAGGGTGGCTTTCATTTCGCTTTTCCCCTCTAATTATTTACCATGTGCCGCTGCTGTCATTTTGAAACTCAATAGCGAGGTCAGTTCTGTCACTCCCAGGAACCCCAATGTTTCTGCATCTTCGTAGGTACAGTCTTAAACATATGGACTCCTTTAATTAAATCATACCTTGACTCAGTCCTCCTCTCAGTCTTACTGACAGCAAGGTCATTAAACTATTAAAGGGAGTCACAGGCAAAATTGTTGTGAGCAGATTGAGGCAGGAAAGGTTAATTAAATGGCCATTGCTTCTCCTTACCTCAAGCAAATCAGCATTCTTCTATCCCAGACAGGCCAATGTGAGAGAATGTGGCTTTTTTTCTCATGCTGCACAAGATGTGTGAGCGCACGGCTATTTTTTTCTTTGCTAAGGGGAAAAAATGGTTTATCTAAAAAAAAAGGTGTTTTTTTTCACTCACAATGCTGATACAAAACTGTGGCCTCTGTCTGTGAACCCTGCAACACAGTAAAACTGAGGAAACAAAAGCAGTGAGATAGCACCTCTGTGTCTGGCGTGGTTAAGGACAAATCGTTTTAGAGTGCTTCAGAGATAATTCCAAAACATCCACAGACTGTATGTCTTTCTTATTACTGTTTGCAGAAAGGGTCAAGATTTGCCATCGTAAAGCTTATTTGAAATAATTAGCTTTTAGGGTAAGATTTTCACTTTGGATTGTCCTTCAAAAAATATAAAAACACAACATAAACATGACTTTACAGTGTCAAGGTATGCTAACCCCATGAATATCCTTAGGTTCATTACTGACAAGGTTTGGCTACCTGTACTAACATTTACAAATCAAAAGACCACTCTTAAACAAAAAGAAATCCATTCCCTTTCAAAGCAGCTAATCACTAAAAAAAATGTTATCTCAACATTCTTCTCCACCCTGCAACCTCACCTTCCTGGCACTGTTAAGATGTTGCGGTAGATTAGAGACGATATGGAATCTGTATTGTGGCTACAATCACAGCCCACTATTATAACCACCTTTGCATCAGACAATACAGCGTTTTAACTGCAGACAGCTCTGATGGATATTACAACAGCTGGAAGTGATACTTTACAGATCTGGAGAATTTTATCTTTTCCATACCTGCTGCTGGAATTTCACAACAATCTCTGAGTGTTTTGTCTGTGAGCGATCTTCAAAAGCTAATGTAGTCTTTGTGATAATCTGCAGATACAGTATATGCTATAATACCAAAACTGGTGAAATATTAAGTTATATTTACATTAGGTTAACAAAGGCTTAAAGATCAGATTAAACAAATTAAAGGTGTGGGACACTGTTCATTGGATAAGGTAAGCAAATATCATAAGAACTAACTTTCTGTGCTTTCCAGGATGGGGAGGCTGGGATTTGTCATGCAGTAGTTGCCAGGTTTTGACTAGTAGAAACATTTGAAGTCTATCTCTGGTTTGATTTGGGACTTATTTGGAATATAATATAAACAAAAGTAGCCTAATATTCAATACAAAACAATACAAATCTACATGCCTTTATTATGTTGTTATTTTAAAAGCCTTGATACTTTGATATAAAAGCTAACAGCAGATAACGAGGTAAAAGCATAATTGTATGAATATTTTTTCTTGAATTCAATGAGGGTTAAATTGAGTCAGTTCCATTTATTGTTTCATAATGTTGTCAATGAGAAGCCCTTTGATATTATAACTGTAATAAACTACAGCAAAACACATACCTTTGACACTTGATTTGATTAAGTGTTTGCTCTTCTTTGCGTTCTCTGAGCTTTGTTCTGTCAAACACTGAGTCAATGATCTACGCAACACCATGCAACGATTTGCACAGTAACAACTGGTAGCAAAGAAAGACAGAGTAGGAGGAATAAAACCCTGAAAATCAATGTTGTTGACTGACAACCAAACAACACCAGCTCTTTGTGATTGTGCTGTCTGGTAAATTTCATCACCTGCTATTACCACACTATTTATTAAAGGTTTCTTTCAATTTGAACAGTTGCATCAGAGTGCTAATATCCAGCAATCAGCATTTACATTTGGACTTCCATTTGTTTCATGTTAATGTTAATTGAGCAAGACCATATTAGAGTCAAGACAAGACACCACCAGGTATTTAAGTACCATCCAGAGTTTGTCATTTTCCAATGGTCACTGATCCAGCACTGACAGTTTTCAGTATGTAAGATCAATGGCTACCTCCACATTGGTTTGTTGGTTGCAGGTCAACTTCCATTCATTTCTAAATATAGTTTTGAACTGAAGCTATAAAAAAAAAGTGGTGCATAATATTATAATGTCACAAGTTGTAAATCATAAATGTAGCTGATGGGCTATGACTTTAAACCATAGACTGTAAAAATGCTTTAAACATATTTTACTCAAAGCTGAACTTAATATTTTTAAAGGCTAGCATACATTGTATATATGTACAACATAGGGGAGTATTTAGCAGCAAAAGAGCTAGATATTTTTCTTAAAACTCTACTCATGTTCATAACTGCATCCATCAGTTTGCTACATCAATTGCAATTCTCAGCCTGTTCTTTTCCCCACCATAAGCAAGTGGTTTTGTTGTTTAAACCAAACCAAGTAGTTTTGGTTCCTAAATCTTACCAAGTAGTTTGATATTTCAGCACTACTAGTATTTTTAAAACAGCAACGAGGTGTGTTTAAAACAGTAACTGTTATTTCATAGATCACACAAAGTTTTCATTACAAATCGTGCAAACCCATTCATGAGAATTTCTGTTAAGAATTGCATATTAGACTATGACTTTTTCCCTTATCACTCAAAACTGTTTACTCACAACTGCATTTATTTACATTAGAGAGCAATATGAACAGGTCATGAGGCGAGCTACAAAGGGAATCAGTTTGCCATATTAGCCATGAGTGTTTAGTGCTCCTACATAAAACAGACCATCTGGCACATGTGTGCTTTATTGCAGAGACCGCATTGGTATAATTGTGTTCTGGTACAAAGATTACCAATAAAAAATGCAGATTATAAATTATTGTATTGCTCTTTTCAGTAAAAACAGGTTTTAAAAAAAGGGGGGGAAAGAAGCAAATATCTTGTGAAAGATTGTCAGCACTTCATGCTGACTAAAATGTGGCTATGCAAATAGTAAAGCATAAGTGTAATCCATAAACTATGACAGCTTCTGTGTAGTGTGTGATTTAAAAAAGAGAATGGAAATAAGGATGAGCTTGCAACCATTAAACATACCAGCAATGACCAGTATCATCATTCTGTTGGCTCAGTGAAGCCTTGCAGCTACATGAAGACAACAGTAAAGACAGAAGCACAGAGTCCCAGGTGAGCTGTTAGAACTTGTGCCTGTGTAATTAAAAAGGATGAAAGTGCTGGACTCAATTATGAGATACAGTACATTGTTTAAGGCACAATGTGGTAGTCCACGATGGCTTTACTCAGAAGATGAAGTTAGCATGGCCTCACCTTTTGTGTTCACATGGCATGCAAGCATGGTCAGAGAATTACTTCATCAGGTAGAGGTGCCAAGTGGGCAAAGAGCTACAGCACACAGGAGGCGTAGGTGGAGTCTCACGCTAGGGTTCAGTCTCACAGCTGCACTTAAAATGAGATACAAAGACTCCATTATAGACCAAATGACTTTAGTAGTGTTAAAAAAGCAGCATTTTTATGGACATTTTCTCAACATAAACTGGATTGTATTACTTGTCTTATTTCTATGGCACTGTTGCCACAACAGTTGTGGCTTGAGGCATTAGGACTTTCAGATACCAGTTAATCAATGTCTCCCATTCTCGTAAATGTGATATCTAAGGAACACCTGAATGAGGTACAAACTTTTATTTGGACTCAAGGATAAGTTGATTAGATTTTGATGGTCATCGGTCAAAGTTCAAGGCCACTGCAACCTCATGTCCATCCAATTTGTTCTTCTTCTACAACAGCAGAGGGTGTAAACTACTTTTCAGTTCACTTGTTGGACGTATACATCACTGTCAGAGCACATTTCACCCCCACCAGCTGTTGACTTTGTATTAAATAACAGAGCCGCTCGTCAATTCTGTCCATTAGCAAACAAGCGAAACAACAAGATCTCCAACCTATACAACAAAACAGGTCATGTGTCAGCTCCACCCATTACGACACACATGAACATATCGTATCTCGCGGTACAGCAGTGCGTTCTAAAAATAGCACACACATCATTTTACATATGCATACTGTTTGCAGTTGGAAAAAAGACTGCAATTTTGCTTACTTTATGTCACAAAACCACTGACCTGGGTTTAGGGCAAAAAACTTCCTGGTTAGGCATTTGAACAGTAAATAAATGTACATAAATGCCAGGAGTGAAGTAGTTACAAGGGCAACATGACTAATGGAAGCTATGTGAAAAATGTAAGTTACGTTCAAAAATGTTATACACGTAACTCACATGAAATCATTAAAAATTGTTTACTTTTGTTTGCACACAGGACGTGACAGACATTAGCTTGCTGACATTAGCTTGCTAACAGTCAACAGGGGAATTTGTGAATGTGAGATCTCAGCTTCTACCTGAGAATGTTGATATGCTGACGTTCCTGAAAAATAAAACATGTAAATTCCAAACAAGGAATACAATGCCAGCCTTAGTTTGTTTCATTTGAAGAGATGTATTTATTTGTATTATTTATTTAGTTAATTTGATGTGGGATTTGTTATAAAAATCATAATTTACTTTTGTTATTTAGCATAAAGTATAATTTCAGTATATCCATTGTTTTGCACATTTTACCCTACCTGAGAGAATTAAAAAGAGATTCTCTTCAATTTGCTAAAGATGAGAAAGAAAATTCTAGTTTTAAGATTTTGTAGATTTTTTTGCAGCAACATCCAACATCCAACAAACATATTTGAAGCGTTGTGTACTGTCATGGCAACATACGAGTCAGGACAGACATGGATTTAAACTGCAACTTGGCTGGTTAGCTGAGTCATAAAACCACCAGCAGGTAATTCTAGTTTCCAATGTGACCCACACCTCCACCACCTGAATATGGTCACACACCAACAAGACTGCGAGAAACTTCAGCGAACACCCAACAAGCTTTGTTTTCCTCCTTGTTGTTCTGGTTATCAGAAATGTTGCCGGTCCATTGCTTGTTTCTCAGCCACTCCTTGACATTGAAAAGAATGCAGCAATTGCACATCAGCTTTCTGTGGGTATCATCTCTATTGTTGGATTGCGACTGGGCCAAGGAACGTCAGATACATTTTAATTACAACACTCTTTACACAGCTAATCTGCGAAAATACACAGTTGGAGAGCTGCGATAGAATTTATCACCATCAATTTGCACTGGGGTTCTTTATCCCACGTTCAGGTATGATCATCCTTACTGTATGGAGGAAATCTGCAGCACTCCATTTATTCTGTGAAACAATAAGCATTTCTTATCTCACAATGGAACAGAAAGCTGCCATTCTCTTGTTTGAGGACAATGTCACACCAAACTCTTTAAAAATGTGGCAATTTAATGTGGCCTTGATTGACCGCAAAGGTGCATTAATACACAAAATGTTGTAATATCACACCTCCTTGTGATATTGGCCTTTGCTGGAGGACAAATGGGAAATCGTTTAAATGCTATGGCAAACCACTGCAGCTGTTGCAGAAAGAGTATTTTCCTCGGAAATGCTGAACTGACAACTGTTTATGTATAAGTAGAGTGTAAACTCAAAATTTTTGTTACTAAAGTAAAGCTTATAAGGATCAGTGTTTATTGCTATTTTAAGTTTGTCAAAATAATTGGGAAAAAGTAGTCACTGTCATGCTTTATAGACCTTGTGTTTTGGCCCTACTTTTATATTCTTCAAAAACATACAAACCTACATTGAATCTTTGTTTGACTAATAAGATGTGACAATGGCAATAAGCTTTTTAATGTCCATCTTTTCTCCAGTCGTTGCTTCTTCTTTCAAAACGGTATTATTGCTTACAATTTCAGAGAATAAAATGTCATATCTATTTCAGGGAATTATGAACATGGATGCAGCACTTAATGATAGCATCCTGACCCACTTACCATAGACAAGCTAAACTTAATTTAGAATAGTGATTGAACTTTGGACTATGGTTTTTACCTGCAGCCATTAGTCATAAGCAATCAATTTAATGCAACTTTGAATTGGCCCACTACAGCAGCAGTTGTTTGACAGATTAGACGGATAAGCATGTAACATTATGAAGTGGTGGTGGAATTTTACATAGCTGAATGATACCATTCATGATTGAAATAGAATAGAAGTAAAAAAAAAAATATTTGCAACCAGTGGAGTCGCCCCCTGCTGGCCGATAGAACGAATACGGGTTGCCAGCACTTCCACATTTGGCTTCACTTTTTGGAAGTTGCTGCATTTGTCATGATGCATTGCAGCCAACTAATCTAACAAATCTAACACAGCTTCATTTAAAACTAAGTATCTTTGTAGCCTTCAACAATTTACTTTTTAGACACTGCAGTAAAGTGAACAATACATCTTTTCTTTTGATCAGTTAATGGGTTGTGTTTCAGCAGTGTGTCAGCCTTTACAGACTGGAATATTTGAAAACCTTAATCAGCTCTTTACTACACTAAAACAAAAAAGATTTGAACATTTATCTCTCCTGTCAACATATTTATAGGGCACAGATATGGGGAAGTTTAAGTGGTAAACAAAGCTCAGGGTTAAGCTGGCAGATAAAGTGAAAATAGGATGGCAGCTCACTGCACTGTAGCACTCCTAATTATATACAACAAAAACGGCTATCCATCCCTTTCTGTGACAGGGGACATTGGTCAGAGTCAGGGAGTCGAGTTAAATGTGAGGAAGCAAAAATTGCCTTCATTGCTGCACTGGCATTACCTATGCAGATCTTTATCAGGATGGCCAGTGACTCTATTGTGACTGTTTTGCTGGCCTTACAATGGCTTTCTGTGCACCTATGCTACCAGGAGATTGGCTGAAATTATATTCTTTTCATGCTTGGCTAGGCTGCAGCTTAGAAACAAGCTGCTTATGGAAGCCAGGGGAAGATTGCTGATAATAGGAGCTTCACATCCAGTTGACCTTTTTCCTACTCTCTTTTCCTCTTTCGCAATAGCTCAATTGCAGTGACAGGAGAAAAGGAAACAATCTGTTCGGTAGAGGACACACAACCTGCACCATCTAAGCCAAGGCCTTGGCACTGAATGGCAAGGTCCTGGCTCCTTGCAACCAATACTGTGATTTCCACGGGGCCTAAAAGGGATTGCCCAGGCTTACTCATTATTTATGTCTGTCAATTTCCACATCTCCTTGCATCTCGTTGCCTACAGCTGGGATTCAAGACCATCAGGTCCTGGACTTGCAGTTGGCCACGGGATGTTTGCCACAAGGCAGAAAAACATCCGAAAATCCTCAATTTTATCGGTCCTTTGTAGAACATATAAATACAACTTTATAGGCGGAGTTACAAAAATATTGCAAAGACTCAGAAAAGCTGCACACAAAGTTGGGGGCCTTCATACCCTAATATAACTTCGATAAATCTTAACAGTTTCTGCCCCAAATGTATTGTTATGGAAAACATAGACAGAAAGTAATTAAATTAATCTTCCAAACCTTATCACCAACATTATCCAATCTTGTCTTACAACAGTAAAGGTAAAAAACATAAAATTGCAAACGTTCGGTAGAACTAAGACAGTAAAGTATGGTTCCAGCCTGATTAAGGTCAGTAACCATGCAGTTTTTCTCAGAAGTACAAAGTTGTATGACACATAACATTACATAAATCTCGGGTGGGTGAAGAGGAAAAGGTTAATGCAAACTCACGACATCAAATGTACCTTCTTACCATTGACTGATATTTTCCTCAAAGTACCAATGTAGTATCTCATTATGGTATGACCTTATTCATCATGTTCTACTGTATGTATGTAAAGTGAAGCCCAGATGTAAAATTGGAGTTAAACTTACCGTCTGTATACCAGTACAGACAGTAAATGAAAACAAAGGCATTTGCTTGTTTGAGAACTCGTGGGGGGAAATTCGTTAGGAATTCATTAACTACAGTTTATGTAAGGAAATTAAACAGAAAACATGAGAAAATGGCCAAGCAGTCTCACACTGTTCACTTTACTGTTGACCTGGAGACGGTGGTGTCATATTTGTGTCAATAACTTTAAACAGAAACATGCATCTATTCATCCAGACCACCTTAACTACAACTAAAATGCAGTTTAAGTTTAGAAGTTCATAAGGCTTACAATGAAAAACCTAATGTAGAACTGCACGCTTGGCTGGAAACTTTAAATCCAAGTCATTCTACCAAATAAAAATCTGTTTTACTCATCTAAGAGAGTTTGGAATCTCTGTTTCATCTATCTTCACCCATCTCAATGAGATGAAATAATTAAAAGAATATTCTCTTCTAGTTCTAACAGCTCTTCCTGACATACAGCGAGAAACCTCTGGTGGATCGAGGGCAAATAGTTGTCCAGATATACCACGAGCAACACCTGAACCAAGCAGGGGATATGACTCCTTTTCTGTCCCAGTGAAGATATTT
>CAFUXE010000135.1:789052-811071 GCA_903364295.1 Serranus cabrilla | reverse complement strand
TTTTTTTGCTTTTGGGGACTGATAAAGAATGTGGTATCTGAGCAGGAAAAGCCCATCTCTGCAGGCACGACATGAGCCGCTGCTGAGGCAGGCCTCGATTTGTTCCCCTATGTCTTAATGTAAATAAAATGCTTTGTTGGGTGGTAACTGAAATAAACACAAAACGTGTAACACCAGAGCAGATACAGCACAAAGAATGGAACATTAGATAAAACAGAAATGCCTTTAAAAGAATGTCTCTGCTTGCATTTTGCTTTAAATGGAAGCAAAAACATCTAATGGAGCAGAGAGACAAAGGAGAGAAAAATGTATATAATATCATACGTCTTCACACAAGCCATTTAACATAAAGCATAAAAGAGCTTTTATATCCATAAAAATGTTCGGAGCTTTTAGTCTAGAAGCCACTAAGGCTCAGGCTCGCCTTTATTCCTTTAGCTGTAATGGCAGCAATTAAAAAAATATAAGGTAAACTTTTAAACAGCCTTTTCTCCAGCATGAAAAACACTGTGTAGCAAAATGGTAATAATATATTCATCCCTAGGTAAACATCCCTGCCATGTCCTTTATAAACAACGGCGGTGAACAAAATGAAAGTGATAATTTCTCTCCCTTTGAGAATTCTCTTCTTTAATTCTGACAGTAAACTCGTGGCTGTTACGGGGTGTTAAGTAGGATTTAAAACTTGTCAGACAAGACATGTTTGAAATTGCTTTAAATAAGTGCACTGTGTTGCTGTCAACCACAGGCTTAGAGGAAAATATCCCCACAATTGAAGCACTCATCTGGGCTCAGAGAGCTGTGCCCCAGCAACCGCGCCAAATTCTTCCTCCCGCTCGCCCGACTCGAAGCCCTGTGAGCCAGCACCCCCTGCTGGACTGAGGGTGCACTGCCAGAGTCCCCACCAGCAGGAGTGTTCCCAGTGCTCTCTGCATCTGCATGCTTCACTTTCTTTATTTTAAAACCGTATCATTATTAATCATGTCAGGTGTTGGATACAGTACATTTCTGAGGGTTTTTCTTGTCTTCAGTGAAAAGTTGTAAATTCTAGATGCAGTTTTGTGCCTGGTGTGCACCTTTTTGTTTCAAACTCCAGCCATGAGCCTTTACTGGAACTATTTTGTGTCAAATAAAGCAGTTCTCCAATGCCACAGCATGAGCATTCACTGGCTACTTCCACCGTCCTCCTCCACATTTTAAAATGTCTAAATTGTCAAGGATGTTCGTGATTTTCCTTTACATTAATACAGAATAATTAACAGTAATTTTAACGTGATATTGAGAGTAACAATGCTCTTTCTTTTTTTTTCAAATAAATTGAGATTTTCAGAAATACTTGGATGTATTTTTATCAATCATTCCTTTTTTTGTTCTGAGAGTAACTGTGGATTAGATGAAAGACTTCTCTGGATTTCCACACAGGAACAGCAGCAATAATATGATTTTAATTTCAGACCACAGGGAGTTTTTTTATATTCCACCTTGAGTCTTTTGATTCGTGCAGAAGCTCCACTGAGATCTAATGAGAGAAACACTGACTCTGCAAGCAGAGAAAAACTGAAATATTTTCAGACAAATTCAACAATCCACTCACTTCAATCGCAGTGACTTAATTACTGATAAGTCAGTCTTCATCCTCACTATGTACTCATTGTGACTGAGATAGAACAGTGTAATCTGTCAATAGAAAAGAATACTTTTGTCATGTGTAATCAAAAAGAAATTCATACAAAAGCTAGTATTATTAGGTACATGCTGTATCTTTGTGTCACTATTGAAGTATTTCAGATATTAGAGAATATTCTTTATCTTTTAACTGTTTTATCATGTTGTCTTTCTCTAATAGGAAAATCATTTGAGCAAATTATGAGTTTAAACTTTTAATGCAGGGCACTTATTTTTCATGCCAAAGTTGTTTTAGAAATTCACGTAATTTTATGATCGATTCATCATTTTTTAGAGCAGAAACTCCATTAAAGCGGATGATTTTTTTCCTTCCTATTCTGTTTAATATCGTTGTAAACTGAATTCATTTGGGTTTTGGACTGTTGGTCGGACATTTAAAGACTTCACGTCTGACTCAGATTTTTAGCATCTCTATACACCAAACAATAAATCAAGAGAATAAATGTCAGATTAATTGATAATAAAAATATATTTTAGCTGCGACCATATTTCAACCCCACATTGATCCTAAAAATGTACTTCCCAAAAGCTAAAATTTAGCATCATTCCAAAGGCCACAACCCAAATTTCCTGTGCACAAACACAGCCCTAAATATGCCTGGAAAGGGTTAAAGCAGCTGTTGTCAAGTGCATCACACAACTTTTTGTATTAGTGCAATAAGTTTGGCTGCCGGCTCTCATATTGCTGGTATTTCCCAGTGAAAAGACGAGGCAAAGAAAGAGCGGGGTTGTGATTTGAGGGACTAAACCTCTGCAGCACCTTGTCCTATGATCTGGCACACTCTCCTGCCAAGACGAGTCTTTATCATACAAAGGGATTAGATTGCCCAGTGTAAGTGCCTTCAAGTTATTAGCACCTTCTTATACAAAGTATAACAGCAAACCCAAAGACATTGATTGCAGGGAACAGTTCAAATATGATTTCCTTATAGCTATTAATATGTATGCCTTAAATAGAAGCACACCGCTAAGCAGCTTATGATATTATGAAAAGAATGTTCCCTCAGGGGCATAATATGCCAGCAGTGACAGTAAGGAGAGATTCGTATTTACCCAGATTGGCTGTACTTACGTCAAGCATTCTCAGAGCTTGTGGGAGGGAAGATGGGGCAGTGGCAACAGCTCGGTTTCGATAAGCACTTACCGTGAATAAAAGACAAGCATGAAAGTGAGGTTTAGCCTCTTTAAAGATTCCCGACCAAATGTAGAGGCAGATAGGGCAGGTGCCTTTGGTTCCGGACGTGATTAGCCGTCTGTGCAGCACTGTTCCCACAGAAATGAGACATAGCAGAGACATTGTCCAAGCTTGTCCAGGTGGGGGACCTGTCATCCCAAACCAGAGCTTAGCAGTGCAGTGCTTGGAGCGAAAGATTAGGACCCAGGAATTCAGATTTTTTTTTTTTTTTCAATGAATGCTTAATTCAAAACTGTTTTTTTTCTCCCCCCCCTGTTCCTTCTGCTTGCCTCACATCAGCTTTCATTCCATTTTATTCATCTTTACCTTCACATTATATTGATCACTTCTACCTTGTCTTTCATGTCTCATGGCGGCTTTATACGCTTCTGTGTCATGCTGACATTTTTAGGTACAAATGTTCTTGATAGACAGCGCCACGAGCACCAGTGGAAATATGAGTCTCTTATTCCTGCTTTGTTGAGAGATGCAACATATTACAAATTAACACTGATCTCTATATGTGTATTAATTATTTTTCTTGTGACCCGAGCTTAGAGAACACAAGGAAATGATCCTTTGAGGTACATCAGGCACAGATCCTGTGAACACTGACACATCTAATTAGGAGGACCGGGGTTTAACTCTATGTTTCATTGTAATATCTGACTTGCTTTGGGTTTGTGATCGCAGGACTTGTCAGCATAAATCCGAGGAATGGAAAAATTAGGCCAGGGAAATGTAATACATAACAGTTTTCTTTTTCTTTAGTTTAGGTGGTCTTCGGCGAGGCTCCAAACTGCTCCATGAAGCTTTTGAGCAGGGATGTAACAAAACATCCATCTGTACATATTGATTCAAAGATCAATGATGCAGTATCATCGATACAAAGTGAAAATATGGATAAATCTCTAAGATTTGCCTTGAAATTCCCACTTTTTATCTGTTTTTTTTATTCAAAAGAATGTATTTTATTTTATTAAAATGTCTTGAAGAGTTCAGGAATACAATTGATATATATGTCATGTTTTAGTTGCTTTTGTGAGTTGGTATAAATGTGACTGTTTTTAATGGGGATATGATTTCATCTTATATTGATGCTAAGCCCCTGAATTAAAACAAATATCGTGGCAGACAGATATTCAGACAAATATCATATTGTTGTTAAAAAAACTGATACAATATTGTGAAGAAACTTGTGATATACAACAATGGAGGGTGGGTGGAGGGCAGGGGGTGTATAAGCAGGTCACTACTAAAAAATGAACAGAGAAAATAAAGACTTAATCAAAATAAAATAATAAATTAACACCATTTCTAAACCAAAATCAAGCGTTGTTTTCTGCATTGTTTTCTGTAAAAAAGTTCACAAATCTGACAATAATAATAATAATAATAATAATAATAATAATAATAATATCGGCCAATAAAATCGCCCAACTGATATATCGATCAGACTCTTGTATGCACCTTTGAAGTTCACCATTAAGCACGGCTTTCGGTTAAGGATTGAGATAGAAAAAAAATGTTTGACTTAAAATAGCAAGATTTCTGCCAGAAAGCTAACTTACCCCATGTGTCCAACACATACAAACACACAAATGTGGAATTATCCATTATCTTTATGGTACTGGCCACAAGAAAAAGGTAATTTACGAGTTATCGGTATTGAGTGGAAAAGAAATCAATATTGAGCAGCCCTAATTATTCACCTGAAAAATGTATTCTTCCAGCACTAACCTTTTGTGGGGCTTTAAGGGGCAATGAGTCAGATTTAGTGCCCCAGAGCTCAGAATATATCTGTGATGGATTGGCAGGATTATTGATCAATACCAATGACCCGACGTCTGCTTTGCTTTGTAGTTTTCCAAATTCACTTTCCAGCAAATACAGGAAATAACATACTCTTCTCTACCATCCTATTCTGCTTACATTTTACACTGCTGGTGCAAATATAACATTATACACACACTTTGATAAATTGACTATCACTACAGTTGGTGTTTGTTTTAGCTCTTATTGGGAAGCTTACTCATCTCTACTGCAGAAACATGTCTTCATTGAGGATGCATGACAGACTTGGGGACTGTGCCAAAGATTTGTGGAGGTGATGAGTTCAATCAGAGCTGCTGGAATTCTGCTGAAATTCTTATAGTCACCACTAAAGTGGCATTGGAGAAAAAGTATTAATTTTGTGGCAGAAGAAGGATTTATTATGAAAATACTTTGTTAAAAAGCCCTGCATTCAAAAGTTAATTCAAGTACAGTGGGTTAATGTACTGCTGGCTTAGCAAAACCTCCCATCTCATACAGACAGTTAAGAAAACAACATATATATCATACATAACATATGTTAATAATAGACATAAATAAATAAACAAACAAATAAATAAAAGTATAGTGTTTCCCATTAATTACAGTCTGTGGCGGCTTGCTGTAATCTAATCTGCCGAGCAATAGTCTAATTTTCTGCACTAACGTTACATTTTCATAAGCTACTGAAAGTATTTCAAATATTCATAATTTAAAGTTATTTTGCGTTGTGCTGCTGTTGCCTCAGCAGAATGTCTGTCACCTGTCAGTCAGTAGAGGTTCCGCCCACCTCTCCTCCTCCTCAGAGACATGCGCGCATTCACACACTGAATTCACCGAGCTGCGTCCTCACATCAACAGTAAGCTTCGTGAGTAAAGTCAGAGCTTTCCGTTAGCGCCGACAGTTCACTCACATGCAGTCGGCTGCAGTCCTTTCTAATAAAATAGTTTTGATTAACAAGTTGCGATCTTTTTTTACAGTCTATGGTTGCAATTCACATCCACTTCTTCGCTTCAAAACAATGCAAACATGATAGAGAAACATGCCTATCTGTCTATATTAGTCTCGCCCCACATGATCTCTTGATGATTTGTTGATTACATAAAGTTTTTACAAAATATTTTAAATACTTTAAATCTTTCACTAACAAAAACACAGATCACTAACAAACTTCCAAAACACTAAAGAAAAGGCAGTGAATAAACTCATCAAAAACACACACACACCAGCTGAGTTTCTGTGTGATTTTGTTTGAGATAACTTTGGCATACACAGTGATATTCAACAATTTCCCTACCGGGATCTATCTATCTCTATCTATCTATATTGTCATTTTTCAACCTGAGTCCTGTGATGAAAAAAGGTTTATATAGCCTTTAGCATTTCAGACTTGAATTAGCAGCAAGATGTTTAAAGTGTCACTTAGACCAAAGTAGGTGAAGGAAGGTTAAACTGAAGAAGGTTGTGGAAATGAAAACAAGCAGAAAATCAACAACAGCAGCAGCAACATCAGTTGTATTTGATGGAAAGTGTGTAAACAAAGCGGCAGACAGTATTGTATTGAATTGAGTCAACAAACAACTCAGTTACTAAGCGTATTATATATAATAGAAAAATAGAAACTGCTGTCTGTCTGTGTCGTCAAGGTCACTTAACAGTCAGCGAACAAGTGGAGTTCCTTGGACAAAATAAAAAAAAAAATGATAATAAAGAACACTAGTGCTTATCTGTATTCATTGGTAATGTTTAGAAATGTAAAAATGCAGAAGAATATCTTGAATATCCTCTTTTCTGAACTGGTTGACCTGAATGACAATCTCTAAACACAAAGATAATCAGCTTTGGTAAACGATGAAATGTTGCTGCTGGCATTTAAAGACTGTTTGACTTTAGCTGAACAGAGTACAAACATAGTTTAACAGTACAGTCGTAAAGTTTTAAACTTTTGAATGGGTTGTTGGTTTGATGCCTGCAATAAGCTCTGTGGTTAACACAAGCTGAAGACATGTTTGCATTTTAGTACGACATAAATTAAGTTAGCAAATTCCCCAACTTGAGAATTTGGAGAATTTAACTTGTCTTTAAAAAGGTATTTTAAGAAGTGGCCAAATAAGACTGCAGTGGTTGTTGGGGACATAAAACGTCATCACGTCGGACACGGACAGGAACTCTCTCACTAGTCCGCCTTACAGATTAGATTTCTAGATTTATCAATAAATAGTGAATAGTTTATAACCACTGGTTAGCTTGTCTAAAGCATAACAGCAGAGACGTTAAAGTCATGCAACATTGGTGTAGTTCGCTATAGCGTTACGTTACCTTTTTACTTCTGTCGGCTGCATTAATGCTTCAAACATCATAAAAGTGGTGTTCATTTGTAAAGATTATTCTGCTGTACAAAACAGATGCTGATGCTTACTGCCAAAGAGCTAATCTCTAATGATCTAATACCAACTTCCAGGTTGGCCCACAAAAATTTGTGTATGACTGCTAAAAAAAATAGCTTTCAGGATTTGAGGTGAACAAAAAAAGGGTCATTTAAATGGACACACATTGCTACTCCTCTATCCTCTGGTACAGACTTGTCAATCACAAGGTAGCCACAACCTATAGCATACCCTGCTTTATTGACTGTTTTACTCAAAAACAGAATCATAATTTACAAAATTAACACCATGCTGTATTGAAGAAGAGTTGAAAATATCAATGTAGCAAATACATTACTACAGTTATAAACCACATGAGCAGTAGGTTCACTTTCTCATAGACTTCCATAGAATCTGGCTTCTTTTTGTACCCAATGGGGTTGCCACCTGCTGGCCATTAGAAAGAATGCAGGTTTAAGGCTTTACCTTTCAGAACCACATGCTAAATGTTTTATACAGTCTACTGACCATCCTGAGCAGAAAACAAAAATGAAATTCGTGAAGCCTTAATTAATCAAATTATTGGTTGATTACAAATAGTAACTATATAGTATTTTCAGTTTTTGCAAAGAAAAGCTGATGCCTGTTTGCCAAACTGGCAACCTCTTAAAATTTAGTACAAATTTCCTATTTTAAAAGTTGCATAGTGTCACTTTAAAGAGCCTTCGGTTTCTCTCATTCTGAAAAAAAAAAACATTTCCAGTTTTCTAATTTATGTATTTTCATCATAGCCAGTGAAACATTTTTGGTGTTGTTGGAAAATAAGTTTTATTATATGAATGACATGATAATGTAACATGTGTGCATGTCACAGTGATGCATGATAACTACTTCAACAGTTATTTACTCTACATGACTGATATAGCTGTTGAATGGGTGACTGGTGGTTGGTTTGCAGTCCATTTCCAAACATATATACTGCCAGGAAGTGGAACAGCATTAGCTTGTATCATTTAGATTGAAATAAATCATCATTGCAGCATGTCGTTCATGCATGTATAAATAAATCATCAAGTTCCATCTATGTTATAATTTCCTTGTTCGCTGATAAATCCTGACCTTTAACTATGTGAAATCAATGTACAATGGCTCCATTTGCAGTGTCATTTAGGGCTTCATATCTATGCTGTTCTAGCCAGCTGCTAAGTGCTGGTGACCAGCAGCAAGAGCTCCAACCATTTGGGCTGATGTGCATATTCACAACCAATCACATCTGTCACAGTCCCAACATTCTCCGGGGTCAGATCAAGGCACACTGATATTTCATGTGGCCCATTTCTACCGAGCATGTCACAAATTATACAAATTTTCACATCATAAATGTAGTCTGTTGCAGTCATACTTCTTAAATTTTTCATCTCAGATATCAAAATAAATTGCACAGTAGTTGCAAGTTGCATTATAAGATGCAGCTCTATGTAGAAAATGCTACAGCAGGCAGGCAGTCACAGTGTGACCCTAAATGTCCTGTTAACTATCCACACAATCACAGTTTGGCATAGTAGCCCTTCCAGGGTCAATTCTCACTGTTACGGCAAATAACAGAAATATGGTAATATGCGTATTGATATTGGACTAAGCACGTCCTGAAGAAGCCCGAACAATGATCTCACCCTGACCCTAATGTTTATCGACTCAATTATCCTTCTATCTCCACATTTGGACCGTACACTTGGACTACTTATTTGTCCTGTGTAAAAGATGAAAGCAAGTGAAAAAAAATGAGGGATGGGGGAAGAGAGTCAAAGAGTTTCATTTATAAGAGGAGGGAGGTATTATGGGCACATTTATCCAAAATTGGAAAATAATGAAGAAAGATTAAAGCCCTCCCAGTATTTTAGATGTTCCAAATGGACAACTAGTCCTGTAGTTGACAATGGACCACAGAGAGTTCCAGACACTATTATGTGCCACAAATG
This sequence comes from Serranus cabrilla, assembly GCA_903364295.1. Lineage (NCBI taxonomy): Eukaryota > Metazoa > Chordata > Actinopteri > Perciformes > Serranidae > Serranus > Serranus cabrilla. The sequence goes on along the minus strand of CAFUXE010000135.1, from coordinate 802,053 downwards.
AGAGAGTGACAATGTGAAAGCCTCTTTGCAAGATAGAGGGAAAGAAACTTGAATAAGGTCTACTTGTGCACATCCCCTTTAATACATTTTGTGTTGTGGTGACAAGACAAGAGATAAGCGCTCACTGTCTTAAATGAAGTAAAAAAAAAAAAAAAGTGTAGAGGCTTTTACATCACCCATTTAGGCTGTGATTATACTCCACCTTTGCAAGTTCTCCAGCTCCATCGAGACTAGTCATCCTGACCCCTTATCCTTCTGCTCCCCTGTAATATGTGGAGCCAACACAAACATGCATGTGTCCTCCTCATTCAGTCCGGTTACCACCCCTGATTTACTTCTAAAAGCTGAAAAATATGCTTATTAGTCCTGCTTTTCATTGCTTGAATGATTCAGCTCCTGTGAACTGTGTGTGTAGTTTCAGCTACACATGACAGGTTGAGCATTTTTTGTTCAGCAGAGCTAGATGAGAACTACAGCCCCCCATCACCTCGACCTAAGCTGAGAAAATACAGACAACCAGGTCACAGGAATTCTGTCACAAGTTATTGGGCACCTAAGAGTGTGGGAAATCCTATGGTGCAATATTATTCTCTGTAAATCTCAAACTGTGAATAACACAAGCCAAGCAATTTAAGCAGGAAGGTCATAGCAAAGTAAAGCAGGAAAATTGCCAGGAAAAAAAACAGGCTTTCTGAGAGAGTGAAATAGATGAGAGATGAAGGGAGATGAAAAGTTGACGGGCTACCCAGGCAGGTCTACAAAAAGTAATGAATATCCCTTGGTGTGGAGCGATTTTGAGGAACTGTCATTCTGAATGAAGTGAGATAAAAATTATATTTCGCCCAGATAAAAAAACCCAACCAATACAAAAGCAGAAAGGACATATGTCTGCCTGATGCTGCCCTTAATCCAAGACAAGGCCTGACAGCCTGCACCATCAAATGTCAGAGCGACTGAAGCATCAAAACACTATGATTATACAACACGTATCGCCGAAATAAAAACAGCACAGCGTTCAGAGAAAATACACAGAAAAATAGAATTGATGGATACAATGTAGAGCATCTATCTAATGAACTCTCAAGCTATTTCTGATTATATTCTAGGCACTTCCTTGTTAAAAATAGAAACGGACGCTTGGAAATGGAGATGAATAATATGACTAATGACACATCATCAGTCCAGCAATGCGATTTATTACCATCGCCACTGAGGTCATGTTTTCAGCTCGGTTTGTTTGTCAGCAGGTTTATGAAAAACCTTCTGGCATGATTTTCATGAAGCTTGGTGGAAAGGTGTATCAAGGTCCAAGGAAGAATCCAATCAAATTTGGAGTGGATCCCAATTGCAGGGCAGATAAACAAATTATTTTTCACTTTGTTAATTTATGAAATAGGACATGTGTGCCAATGCTGATTAATTAATCTGAATTTTATCAGATTTGAATCAAAATGTGTGTCTTATTACAATTATGAATCAAGTATTTTGCTGCTGCAGTCATGTTCTGGCCAACAAATGGTGTTCTAAAGACTGAAGAAAAACCTTTGTCTTGAATATTATGATATAAAAATGAACATTTTGACCAGGAGACTGGGAGCTCAGTGTATGTGTCCCTTTTGTACCCTATTAGAAGTAATGGAAGTTATCAAAATGTTCTTTTTTCCTAACCTTAACCACATAGTTATGGTGCCTAAACCAGACCCCATTTCACAACATTAAAAGTGTTAAAAACAAACCGGCCATATATTTAAAACAGTAATTAATTATATTTCGTAGATAATCATAAAAACTGATTCGTGAGAATACGTCTAATTCGTCTAATTGTACATGCAAGGTTCTTTCTGAAATGGCCTAAAGTGGACCACATGGTTATCAGCTATAAATTTTGCATCACTGCAGTAACCAGTCAAACATGGGGGCTATCTATGAATTCAGACAAACTTCTTTTTCCTCTCCTCCCTCCCTTTTATCAATTCAATATCTTTTGTGAGCACAGAATGAATTGAGCAGCCATAGATTTTGCCTTGTGTTGTAGAAAATAATGTGTCCTTCGCAAAAGAATACAGTCATGCTTCTCATTCCAAAGTCTTAATGCTTTTTCCTTGAATAAATCACCCACATCTATTGACTCCTTTTCATTTCACAACACAAGCCCACTATTCATAGTGAAAAGAATAGAGTCTGAATTACTTCAAGCTGGAGAGTTACCTTGCATAGAGAGGAATTAAGGACCATTTGCCAATATTGTGGATCAACTATGCTGAGAATAAAAGCAGCATTCTTGTGTTACCTGGCTGGGGAATATAGCCACAATGGACTTCAAACAAGGACCAGAGCACAATCCACGGATTGATTTTTACTTGAGGGACCTTGGACTTTTCACAACAAACATCTCCGAGCAAAGACGGGCATAAAGAGAAGCATTTGAATAGTCGTTGTATTACCCTCTTGCCCTTTGTGAGGAAGAATGTAGGCTGTTCATTGTACGTCAATGGGTGACCTCAATCTCATAATTTATCATTGTTGTGCTGGAAGGTAAAAAGCTTCCTTTGAAAACGGTTGTTTTGCATTGTTCACAAGCTATTTGGTGTTGTTTATAGCTCTGGAAGTTTTCTAGTATTTTTGTATACTTGCCACCTTCACATGCCCTTGTGTGTCGTACAATGGTTTCCAAGACAGAATAACCCAAAACAATGATGAGCAAAGAATGAATAATACCTGCTCCCTCTGTAGAGCTGAAAGAAAATTAAACTGAGAATGTTTTTCTCATCCCATTCGGCCACACAGAAGATGTTGTTAAAGTTTCAGCTTCCGATTTCAAATAAATCTTTAAAGAATGAGCCAAAGTGAATATGCAGCGCTGATGTTTGTGAGTTTCATTGTCGGTACTGTAAGCCGGCTGACTATCCCCGCTGCTCTTAAAGGTGCCCACACTCCCACCTGAGTGACACTCACTTGAGCTCTGCTCCAGTCTCTAGCCCCTCTAACAGCAAGATAAGACTCTTATCACCTCCAAGAGTGAAGATTTGGCCTCAATCCAAGAGAACCAACGGAGCAGGAAAACCACTGTCTAGACACTTAAGGTGAACTAAAAGCAACAATGCTCTGTTTGACAGGAAATACTAAAGGGCTGTCGCTGAGGCGCGCCACGCCGAGGAGGCTGTAGTTCAGACAATGTCATTGTGCGAAAGCGCCTCACCAAATCCCCTTTCCTGCAGTCATTTTTCATCACCATCTACCATGAACCTTCTGCAGGACAGGGGAGGTGGGAGCACACATGCTGTCCCAGAATGCCAACAGCTGCAATGGTATAAATGGCAACAACACACATCAGAGTGCTGAGGTGATCTGAAGCAGCTTTATATCCGCGAACATTAAAGAAGTCCTGAGAAGTTTTATTGTAAACAATCAAAGTTATGTTTCCATTCAGTGTAAGTCACCAAAAGTCGGTTGAATTTCTTTCCTCATAAAACATTTGACAGGGCAATATTTTAAATCATGCATTGTTTACATTAATTGTTTGCCTTTGTTGTGGGGCTACAAAATATATAGCTTCAGCATCAACCATGCAAAGAATGCATGCACAATAGTAAAGTCACAGGACATGTAATTTCCAGTAGGTCAACATTTTTGCAGCTTGAGACAAAAAAAACTTGCATGGTTCTCATTTTCCCTAACTAATCCAGTGTTTTTTACACCACACTCAACAGGTGGGGTCCACACAGTTTGCCTCAGAGACAGATGCCTGATGTGGGAGCATCCCCTTGACTGGCTTTAGGTTGGCTTGGGAAGGCACAGGGTGAAGGTGGTTTGCTGTGGACTTGGTGCTTGTTACGCCCTCTCTCCCTGCAAGGACTCCCAGCATGACTATCAACCGGCAGGCACTGCCCTCAAGGCATTAGGGGGGCTTTAACCCAACCACTGATACGCAGCCCCCTTCTCATTTACCATTCTTGGAGGGTATGTCCTTTGAGCCATGTTGGCACCATTCTTATCTCGGCAACTAATGTGTTTGATTGGGTTATTTACTAGAGCACAAAGTTCGTCAGATCAGACTGATGCAACTTTAAAGTGTACACATTTTCTTCCAGGGGAGTATTCCCACACTGTAACACTGACATGAATGAAAGCTGACTTAATGTTCACTGTGATAAACAGGTTTCAATAATCTAATAACATAGAATGTTTCATAGAATACAAAGATTAAACAAAAAAAAACCTGGTTCATAGTAATTTATGAATTCATAGGGAAATATTGTTACACCTTTAACTTTCAAATACAGCCATGGTGTTACTGTCAATAAGATAAATCCACTGAACTGTGCAGAACTTTGATGGGGGAAAAAAATAACTTTGCCTTGTTAAAATCCAAACAAAGTTAATTACATTGCCAATTACTATACCTTTAATGTTCATATGAGAAGACATGTAAATTATGAGCTGGAGATTAAACAACAAACAGCAAAGTGTTGTGCCATCTTGTCTGTACATCAGTTTGTTGTGGTAAGGTTGTCTTAAAAACAAGGCTGAGCAATGAAGATAGCAGCAGCTGCAGGTTGGAGCGTGCAGGAACATGAGGCTATTTTTACACCTCTTTAGGTAGGAACTCACCTGGAGGGTTTTTTTCTCTTCAAACTTTGTCTTAGTAGTTAAACACAACTTCAGACCAGCCAGGTGACTAGGATCTGGATGTGTTCAGGTACAGTCTGTTTGACCTGATAAAGAGTTAACAAACTCGGCTTGGTCACAGTGGTAACACAGCAGTAGCAAACCTAAAACATTACTGTCTGTTCACTGTTTTTTAGGTGATAGAGGAAAGAATATTATTTGCCCAGCGCTCTTTTGGAAAAACTGTTATGATGACAACATTTCAAAATTACCTCAGGCATCATTTACTGCATTATATGTTCTGTTCAAAAAACATTTTATATCATATATCTATGTATACCATCATATATCTATGATAGCCCAATTTTATTATTATTATTTATATTTTGCTCAAATCTTAATATAGTTGCTAGTTTTTTTGCATAAAAGATCTGCCACTAATTTGACAGACATGCCAAAGATATAGTGTGTACAGTGTGGGCAGAAAAATATGGAGTTAAATTACAATATAAAGAAACAAAACAACAATATTATATATATAGACTGCAAATGTCTTTGAAGAATTCTAGCAGATTTATTCTGTGTTCTTACATTTGCACTTTTGTTGATGTTCATGTAGGTATTTGTTAACCTATGGTGGCCTTAGCAGGACCAGCTCACCTACAAGTTTCTGTTCTTGAGGGCCTGGTTAGTAATCACCTGGATCATATTCACATGCATCATTGAGGGACTGGATAAAAAAAGGAGGATTTTGTGGGTTTATTAACTGATCTTACAAACATTACTGATGTAAACTCGAGGGGCTCTTGGAGGGCGCCTTCCTCTGCGAAGGCCGTGTCCTATCTACAAATGTTAGCAAAATTGAAAAATAATTTGTGTCTCCGCCCCGTGATTGAGAATCATTCCAAAATCTAATGTGCTCTACTTTGCCCCGCACATAACCCTTGGGGACAACAGTTTAATGTTATGAAGGCGGTGAGGTAGAAGAAGTAAATATATAATTAATTTTTGAGGCTGGAATAAAAATAGACCTCTTGTAAATGTTGCCCCAATATCACTCTGAAAAGGTACTCAACAAATAATGTTGGTAAAGAATATTTAATATTAAGAATACAATGTTGATGGTATTATACTGTTGACTATAACACCATCTTTGGAGAAGAAGTAGACCTAAACCTTACTGTCCATTCACTGTTGTTTTTTAGGTGATAGGGGAAGGAATTTTATTTGCCCAGCGCTCTTCTGGAAAAACTATGTGACGATGACACCATTTCTAAATCACCTCAGGCATCATTTTCTGCACTGTGTGTTTAAAAAAGTTTTCCTATCAGTACAAATCAGAAAAAATACACCAATGCGATATATATCTATGATGACCAATATTTTTCTCCAATCTGCCAGAGATAAGAGCTGCCAGTAATTTGACAGACATGCAAAAGATATAGTGTGTACAGTGTGGGCAGAAAATTAAGTAGTTAAATTACAGTATAAAGAAACAAAATGACAATATCAGGTAAAGATTACAAACGTCCATGAAGAATTCTAGCAGATTTAGGATTTTGGTGGTGGGCGACCTTCGGATGCTGGTGAATTCCCTGGCCACATGTGACCCCTACTGGTCACTATGATGGAGTCCTAACATTAAAGCTTGCCTGTTCACATCTCTCCTTTAGCTTTTCCCCTCTCTTCTTTTTAACTGCAGAAGTGCTGACACAGTGGAAGAAATACTGGAGGTGTGTGGACTACCCATTCTCCCGCAAAAATCTTAGGATATGGTACTCGTGTCCTGTCAACGGATTCAAGAATGCACTGAAATACGGTTGCTGATTTTCAACTTGACCGAGCCGAACCCAATGCAGGACAAATCAGAAGGCAAATTGGATGTTTTTCTCTCTCTTTTTTTATGGAAGTCTTTAAGTTCAGCAAAATTTCACATAGCCAAGCCTTTTCTGGGGGGTGGGGGGTGTTGGGGAACATTGTATTCACTTGCATGTGACTGTGTTGCCTCTCATCATTTGATTGAACCCTGCCAGTCTCGATCGCAGGGGGATTCCACAGTCTGCCTGTGCCATTTACTGCCTGGGCCTTAAAATCCAAATTGACCTCGACAGACGCACAAATGGAGTCTTTTTTTAGCAAATAAAATATGAAAATTATTTTTTTTTTCTGTGTCAACACTGCAGGAAGTTTAAGATGAATACCGCAGCCATAATATTCAACTCCTCCTGGATATAAGCAATCACCCTCATTACTACTGCATGACACTGTTTATACAACTCATTTATTTGATAAATCAGTTGAAATGGGAATATAGAATGTAAAATATATCCCTTCTACGGAGGGGCTGTAGAGCCTCTGTTTAGTTATAAATGATTTTTTTTAATTATACAGTGCACATACACATTCCTCAAGGAAATTCCTCTGGTGCTACAAATATATAAATGTAAATTTCTATTAAAAATAAAAGGAAAACGATTACTTAAATTCAGCCAAGATAATCCAAGAGACTATCAGTCGGTAGAGGAAAGAAAACTGAAATATTTGCACTAAATAGTCATCAGTGTAACTCAATCTTAGATGTTTTAAAAGGGTAATGTTCAGTAAATACATAAAATAATCTAGCTTTTCCTCTCAGCATTTCACAAGTAGCCAAATGAATAGTAGATACCAGTAAAAGATGAGGGATTTATGTACACTGAGCAAGCTGATGTTGGGTGTGAAAGCTGCTCCTGGCTGAGAGGATATCAAATTCAAGTCTATCAATGCCATCTAGTGGAGGGAGGAATTTTAACTTTCAGTTCTCTGTAACACATGTTGGCTATTTGATCCTAAACAACATACGCCATTATAATAATAACAGTAACTGTTGGTGCTGAAATAGTAGACTACCTAAAGAAATAGGTGGATGCAGTGGCTTTTCCAGACTCTTCATTTGCATGTGTTCTTGTGTTATATATTCAATTCAAATAGAATAAATCTACTTCATTGACAGTTAATAAAATTGTTTCAAACACTATCACATAAAACGACAAAGCATCATGTTTTTACAAAGTATTGATAGAGTGGATATATTCGAAATCCAGATTCTCAGTGTGTTCAGCTCCAGGAACAGTGCTGGGCCAGGTTGCACCAGCTGCTCTTAAGTTTAAACTTATCAAAAGGAAAATGTAAGTGTTTTCTAAATGAGATTTCTGCATCACTGAATTAAATCAGGTTCAGCTACACAGACTACTTCTAACACAGAGATCAATTTGACTAAACATTTACATCCAGTAATTGAAAGTTGCGACTATTACGCAGTTAGAACTGAATCAAATCACACGGCTAACATTAGCTTGCTAACATACAACCTGTTTAAGCTAAAGAGTAAAAGTAATGAAATGCAGTTGGCATATCTGCTTGATCAAAATGTAATAAAGGCATATTAAATAACACTAGCTAGGTTAGTAAAATTAGTGGTTATCCACTTTTTCTAAATAAATACTACTAACTCTGAGTCGCATTTCTTGGCTAGGTGCATATAGTTTAAGTGGGGCGTAGACCCAGGGTTGTCCCATTAATTACCTAGAACATGGCAGCCCGCATTGGTTTAATTTTCCAGACGGTGTCAGTTACCCCATCAGTCATTCAAGTCCCCTGACCCCACCTCTACCTGCTCCTCCAAGACATGTGTGCACATTCACACACTTACATGCGCACTGAATTTACCAAGCTACATCTGCACCAAACATCAACAACGAGCTTTAAGGGAGTAAAGTCAGAACTTTACATAAGTACCAGCTATCCACTCAAGTGCAGCCAGCTACTGTATAAGGCTATAATATTGTCAATTCCAACAAAATAGTTTTGATTATCAAATTGCAATTCACTATAGCATGCCCACTTTACACCCATCACTCTCCCATACACCATCAGTCCCGCCCCAACATGAACTCTTCATATATGTGTGTGTGTGCAGGCCAGTCAGTTAAAGTTGTGTTAATCCCAAAAAGCTAAACTCACACTGTTAGTATTAATTACTAACCGTATTAATTACTTCCTGTCGCACATGGATGTGTTAACAGAATCAAAGAGGGCTGTAAAAATATGATGCCTTAAAAAAAACATACAAGAAGCCTTATTCTCCTTGACAATACATGTTTACAATCAGGTAGGTACACTCAATAAAATATGCAATGTTTAAGATCAGTGTATATGATGGAATACTGGCATTAGACTGTGCAAGAGGTGCCAAATTTAGGATTTTACAGCAACATTGTTCTCCCAGGGGGCGTGCCCCCAGACCACCCCAGCCACCTACTTTTCCCCACTGGCTGGCTACTCCATCTCCTGGTGGAGAGCCCTTTTAACAGCAATTAAAAATGTCACCGTAGGATAACATTAAGGATTCTATATTGCGGTATCTCCCGACTCTGACAAAATGTTGTTAGGTGTTTACTAATGTTAAGCATGTTTATATTTGTGCATTTAACTCTCGTCCCACTAGATGGTTTAGGTTCCCCCTCCATAGCCTCATAAAATCCTATGGAAAACACTGTAGACCTCAAGTGATTATGGTCAGGAGAGCTAATTGGTCGTGGGATAAGACAGGACAGGGCAGCATTGATACTTGGCCAGTCCTTAAATGCTACATAAGTGGGATTCATGCTATATGTAACTCTGAAACAGAGATTCCTCCATGGTTTTAAATACAAATAATCTACCAAGTCATACCCACATTTACAGAGGATTGTAAATTAAGTTGTTAATATATCACTTGCCCCGCTAAAACTGTTAGAATATAGCTTGCAATGCTACAGTTACGTCTACTTAGTTGATTGTTTTTGATTAGAGGTGCAACAGATGTGTCATAGCAACTAATTTGCACAGGAACAGCAGGTCAAGTTTAGAAATGTCCTAAGTTTTGATGGTGTAAACTGTGTTAGTAAATCACTGGCTAATTGCTACTAAGAATTTATGAAGGAATTTACACAGAGACTTAGGGATTGATTTATGAATAGCTGTGAGGGCTTGGTATACTGGTAGTGGATACCTTGGAGTAACTGACTGAAATAACAAAATACTAAGTAGTATCAAAACTTCTCCAGTCAAACAATATCTGCATTCAATTTTTTTTACCCAGTTCAAGAAATCAATAACTATTTGTAGGGTTTTGCCCACAGCCAATTACTGCAATTGATATGAGACAACGTGTAATTTGCCTGTACACCAGCACTTACAATCCATACTGTTGATGGTATAGTGAAGTCTTTGTAATTGACAGTTCAGCAATAGTTCAGTTGGCAGTTCAGCATGTAGAGAGGCCACCGTAACTTTAACTGTCCAAAGTATAGCAAAATTAGAAAAGCACTCTGAGAGTGCAGACCTCCACCAAGGAAGGAAGGAAGACAGACAGGCAGGCGAACGAACAAACTCCAACGAAAACAGAACCTCCTTTGCGGAGGTAACTACACGGCGGTGGCATCTGATAATAATAAATCAGGCGGTGGAGGTATTAAATGCCAGTGGTGCTTCCATTCACATGTCTGCTATAGAATAAAGAATAAAAAAATCAAGTAGTCTATTAAGGGGCAATTGGTATTGGTATTAGTACGCTACTCATCCGCTGTCGTCTACTATGTTCGCAGCACATTGTCATTGGCCCCACAAGGACACTGCTTTTACTTCACTCATTTAATTTCAAATGTAATTATTAGTGCCCAAGCACAGAGTGGTGCAAAAGCGCAATTCTAAGGTTTATCATATCATTAAACGTATTATTACTTTTTTTATTACTGGGACAAAAGCATACCAACTACTAATATCCAAAATATTCACATCATAGACACTACCATTAGCTGTTCCTGAACCCATTGCCCACAAAATTGCAAAATTGCATCGACCAAACGGGCTCAGCCAGATACTCGTCTTGTTTTTGGTGCAACACAGTCCTGGTGGTTCCAAATGTCTGGTTTTATTCATTTGGCCAGGTTCATGCCTCAATAGGCCCTTTTCACAGAACACATTTTGACATGTCACAGTAAAAAAAATCACAGGTGTACATAATTTAATTATTGATGGCTGAAGTCCAATTGGCTGCTTCAGTTTCAGGGTCCTGGTACTGTTCAGGCAGGCTCACTGTCACAGTGCCACAGCTTACTGGGACACTGAATAGAATATAGTTATCGTTAATGTTATTAGTAACACCTGAGCTTTTTCTGCAATGACAAGTCAAGAGGTCTGCTGTGAAAAAGGTCTCTGATGCAGTGGGGCACAGACAGACCAGGAATTCATGGCCTGGTTTTTGGTCTGGACGAAAACTGTGAACTGTGGAACCATATATACAAAGGCATGTGCCGTTCTAAATAATGTCCAACAGGGCTGGGCAATATATGATATCAGACTAGATATAATCTTCGATCAGGGATGTCCAATTGATCCAGAAAGGACCATGAGCACAACTGACTCAACTCATTAAATTGCCTGAATTGACTTTAGAACAAATCAACTAACAAAAAGACTTTTCCCAATCTAATGATTGTAGCTGGTCCACACTCGACTTCTTTAGCAAGTAATAGAAATAAATAATAATAAATATATGCTGATAATATTGGATCAACATGATGTGAAATTGCATATGTTTAACAGAACATTGTGAATTTTTCTTGGGGGAGGACCCCAAGTGCAAAAGTTGAAATGACCGGAAAATATCGTATTGCGACTAACTAAGGAAGGAGATATTATCATATCATGGGGCCTCTGCTGATACAGTACATAACATTTTCCACAAAGCCAAAAATAAAAACAAAAAATAACTAAACTAAAACATCCAAAAACCTACTTATTTTTAAAAAATGTATAAAGAATATTCATATCGCTCACTGTTCTGTACCTGCATTGGAATTTTTATTCTGCTGGGGAGAGTTTTCGGTTATCTTCTATTAAATACTTCTCTTTTTCAATGTATTATTAGCCATTTTTTTTATTGAGCAAGGAGGACCAAAGAAAGACGAGGCAAGTTTATTCATTAATAGCAAAGCCTAGTTATGTACAGTGCTGTACAAATAAACTTGTCTTGTTTTGAACTACCATTAAGCACCTCATTTCATGGACTGCGACAAGCTAACATCCTGTACAGATTTTCACCTCGACACATGGTACTCTCAAAAAGTATATGTTGAATTTGGAGTTTGTCATTGGTGGCAAGTGAAAGACAGAAAAAGGAGACAGAGAGAGAAAAGTGAGACACAGATAACGGGCCACTTGGCTCTTTTAAGTCACAAGATGCAGAAGTAAGATGGCAGCAGAGGCAGGTAATAAGACGACAAATGCCCAAAGACACAAATCCACCACTCAAATGTTTCTTTCATTTTCAAAATCAAAACTATATTACCTTACGGGCAACGTCAATGGGCACAGAGATACCTGAGGCCACCTGGATCCCACTCCAAAGAGTTAGCCAAGACAATTTCCCTCAAATCACCTGCTATCTTAATCTGACAGCCAGACTCGATTACAAGGCGTAAAAATTGCTTTTCTCGCCACCAGCAGTGGTTGGGAAATTATCTTAATTGTGTCATGATTATGCCTCAAAGCTCTGGTGAGAGCTTTACGTTGCTTCTTTCAAATACACAGGAGTGCTTCAAGAGTGTTGAAAGTGCACCTTTATCGGCTTTCAAGAGGAGAGAGGGAAATAAATTCATCTCCACTCTTTTCTGTTCAGGTATTTCTAAACACGCACACATGTAAGCCACAAAAGAGAGGAGATTTCTAAAGTTCCTGATACTGAAAGAGCTAACCAACAAAAAAAATTACATTGATTACAAATTGGCCCTTGGCAGTTTTAAGCGGGATGAAAGGTAGTAAAGTCTTTAGTTTGTCTGAGACATTGCCTTTATAGCTTGTGCCATCTGAGAATAAGTAAATAACACTGTTCTGGTTGGTACGGATGCACCAATATCGCATACTGGGCCGATACTGACTCATATCGCTGGATTGAGTATTGTGAAGTTGGGACTCAACTGGTCCATTCTTTTCTTTACAATCATTATTTCTTATTTTAATAAAGATCAACTTAGAAAATGTGTATGTATTTTACAAAGTTAGGAGTAATGTTTAAGTCGACCCTGATGTTGCCTTAGACTTCACAGGAGTTTCCAGTCACTCTCACACAGTTAGGCATGCAGCCTAATATTCAAACAGTGGGATCAGATTGGTAGTTGTTTTCATCTGCGACCCAAAGTTCAGGTATAATTATCGATAGTAGAACGGAAAAGTCAGGTTGGTGCATCACAACTCGTTGGATGCAATATGTACGTTATTCTAGAGAGTTAGCAAGATATCAGTGGTCCACCTAAACCACAGGGGCCCAGACTGGGGCCGGCCTGGTTTAAGAGGGGCCAGTTGAATCTGAG
>CAFUXE010000135.1:732465-769039 GCA_903364295.1 Serranus cabrilla | reverse complement strand
TAAAGCTAGATAGCAAACTTGCTAAAAACTTTGACTGTGGTGTGTGCGACTGTGACACGTAGCTCCTCGGCTAGCTTGGCTCACTCAGACAGCCCTGCACAGAACTTCAAGCTGTACCTCAGCCAGCTAATGATATTAAGCTAACAGTGGATTAAATATTTAAACCTGTAAAGAACTCGGTCACACACATACACTAGGATCGAATCATTTAAAAAAAAATAACTTAGCCAGCATTAACACGGTCGTAAAAAGTACAAGTTGAACTGTAGCCTTAGCTAGCGAGCTCATGTTAGCTTGCAGTTTGTTCTGGTAGCTCGCTAAGTCCACGTAGGCATACAGCTGAGCAGGGGAGAAATGACACGGAGTCAGGCCAGAACACACTGTAACGTCCAGGTCTACCGACAAACTGTCTCTCCAATAAGTACCACGCAGCCATGTATAAGACACGTAGAAGTCATACACGATGGCATTACAATCGCGTTCAGAAAAAATCAGTGAAGTACTTACTTATTTTTATGTTCTCGTCTGCCCTGAAGGTGCAGAAGCTGAGATGAAATTCCACTGGCGAGAAGGTGGGATTGAAGCCTGACGGATATATACCAGTGCCGCCCACCAATCATGTCCTCCAACGTCACGTCAAAGAGTCCGATTACAAATAACTTCTTTTCATTTGCAACAGTGACACACACTACTGGTGAACTTTGATTGCGTATGAAAACAACATGTAAGATAAAATGTGGTTAGTGTGGTGTTTCCTACACAATACAAATTAGACCTGAGTCAAGGATGTGTTGAAATCATGCCAAGGGGAGAGTGTTCATCCACAAAAAAGATGAGTGAAGTGGCAAGTTCTGATTTAATTTAATTGATTAAATTAATTGATATTAATCACAAATTGTTCCTTTATCAATGCATTTGTAGTGGAATCAGAAAAATTATGAGTCCACACAAGACGTCCTCTACTGCAATCCATTTTAAGGTTTTGAGTGCAGACTTATACTGCTGTTGGTGTACCGGTAAATGTGAGAGAAAGCGCATGCCAAACAATCCTGCAGTTTTACAGAAGACAACATAGTCATGTGCAAAAAATACTTTCCCCTAATACAAGTTCAGAGAGGCTACATTCTTAGTCATTCCTCGGCTAGTTGTTTATGGGTATAATGCACATGCAAGGTCACAGAGTCCACACTTTACTGCCAGTGGACTGATGTAATGATGTAATTGGGCTTGAATACTCAGTAGGAAACTGTCATAATCATAGCTATCTTACAAACTATCAAACCTGTCTTAGTTTGGATGCTAAAAGTATTATACAGAAGCAGTATAATAGTGTTTCTCCTAAGACGCCAATGCACACTGGTTTCTTGCACTCTAATGATTGATAACAAGATGGTAACTTTGTAACACTGCATGCTAAAGCTGAGTAATACATGAATGAAATGTGTGAATAATAAAAGGCAATTCAGTGAGTTTGGGGACAGCCCCCAGATGCAATGAAAATATTTATTTTAATGTGTATTATTTGACTTGAACTTCATAGATTAAATTTATCATTTTGGATTGAACATAAAATTCCACTTTGTTGTCTTTGAGCAGAAGGAAATCCTTTAGAAATCCTAGGTTCAAGATACACATATCAAGCCCCTGATTCTCATTCAAAACTAAGAATAGAGCAGATCTAATGCCACTTTTTTTTTTATCCCCATATGGTATTATATTAAATGTAAACCTGTATGGAACTGACAGTTATACAGTAATAACATGAGGCTGTAGCTACATATTACACCTTAATTATAAGTGGGGATGGTCACACACCAACATTCTTTAGGCCTGTGCCAATTTCAATTATTACTATCTACATTTTTTTCCAAGTTTATTCAAATTAAATCATTTTCACATGAAACTCTTTTTATAGGACACTCAAATTTTCACTTATTAGATTTCTTCTGGAACTTTAAGACGCATCTCATGGCCTTCATCAGCGGATGGAATTTCCTCAGTTTGAAAGCTGATGCTGGCCATGAGATGAGGCTACAAGCTCCAGAAGAAATCCAGCAATTCGATCATGACAGTGACAAGAAACAGTATTTATTGTTGACCGGTCACTTCTGAATAAACTGTCTAAAAGCCCCACACTGTTGCAAATATGCCTGTAAAATACTGGAATGCAGCAATTTTCTTGATCAACTAATGGTCATAGGGGGCATCAGTGCAGTGAAACTGGAGAAGATATACACAGAGGGTGAAGAAAATCCACAACAACAGCCTTAAAGTGCCTTTTGTCAAGCTTATAATGATCATTCTTAGGTTTTAAAGAGATAAGCCATATATATTTTTGCTCAGTTGTATCATAACAAAACGGATATAGAAGCACCACATCTTTCAGCTTCAAAACGTAGCAGATTGACCTCTCTGACAGTGTCAGCAAAAAATGATAAACTCCCTGAAGCAATCATTTATTACAAGACTATTGCATTGCATCACACCACACAGAAACAATCATTGATATCATGACTGAAATGTACTAAAATGGTCTACTAGTGCAGACTCTGGGTACCATTGTTTTATTACTCCTTTACTTTTTACTCCTCTACATTTAGCTGCCAGCTTTAGTTACTTTTCAGGTCGAGATATCACAAGAAAAAATATTCAATTTAAAGTGATTTGACTTTTTTTTTTTATTAAACCTCATATCAAAATCTGCTTACATATATGCATCAATACAAATAATCTAATAACATATACAGAGTATATATAACAATCTGAGTTGGTCCATTCTGTATAATTACTTAAGTACTTTTACTTTTGATACTTTAAATACCTTTTGATGCAGATATGTTTGTACTTAAGTAATGGATCTGAATACTGGTGTCTATAATCAAAGCAGCTTTGTCCCTTAGTTCATATTTATACTGTATTGACTGTATTTATTGTACATGATCAAGGCCTGTTATTTTTGTGTGTTTTGAATAACTGAACTGTAATAGTTTTCTATCATTTAGATGCAGTCTTTACTTTTTGTTTATGTAAAAAACAACAACCAAAAAAACAGGAAATTAAAAACATAGAAAACTAATGAAGCAGATAAGCAAAGCTGATGCCCTGCTTTCATCCCACTGCATGCTGGATTAGGCTCAACTCCTGGTCCCTGAAAATGAATTAGCAGATGAAGACAATAAATGAATGAATGAATGATTAGATGAGGACATCTATAGAAACAGATTAATTCATTTACCATAACATCCCCTTCCTGTAGATCACATTGAATATCGATTGACATTTCTGTGGTGTTGGTTTGCATTGTATTGTTGTGTTATTATGGTAAATGGACTGTATAAAGTGCTTTAGTAGTTTACTGGCCACTCAAAACACTTTACAACACAGAAAAACAATCATACACTGATGGCAGGGGCTGCCATGTTGGTGCCACCTGCTCAAATGTATATTTGGGATGACAAATCTGATAAGACTCCACATAAAGTCAGAAAACAACGAGATATCCCTTCTCTTACCACAGAATGACCTAACAGTGAATGTATGCTTTCAGATGCTTTAACAGACAACCCCAGACAATAATCTCATATATATATTATATAGCCATGTACAGTATATTCAAACAACATATTAATTGCACGTGCCTACCATAGCTATTATGATTTATTTACAAAATAAATGTTTGCTACATGTTTACACGTTCCCTTTCTATATGCAAACAGATGAAATGCATTATTTAATATATGGTTGTATAGGTCCATAAATTTGATTTTTGCATGGGATCTATCAAACAGAAACTTTGTTCTGTATTTTAGAGGAAACACTAGGGGGCGCTCCAAAACAATGTGAAAAGTGACTCTTTTCTTTCCTCGTGATATTACCTCAATTTATCCTGCAAAACAACGGGCGTAGGTGTAAACTATACACCAAATGTATCAGGATTGATGTAATCAAGTTGTAAAGCGTTTAGAGACGTATACACTGGAGAGGGGTATAGTCTCGTAGCGCACGCGCACGCACGTGCACACACAAACACACAGTTACCTAACTACTGAGTTCAGATAAATGTGACTAAATTTGCATTATTTGAAGTGTTACAGAAACCCACATCTATTTCATTTTATCTACGGGTCAAACTTTAGTCCAAATGTTAACAAAGGGTGTTTCGCTTTGTGAGTCAAATCAGATCAAACTAATCAGATAAAACAATCACTTTTATTTCCTCTGGGTGTTGAAAACCATCAGCATGCAGATCAAACGCACGTAGCCACAAGACCATAAACCTTTTAAACATTCCACGAGGCCATATTAAAACTGCGCAGCGTATAATTTTTTCAGGCGGTTTATACTCCATCCATCAAAGCTATTTAAAGTAAAGGAAGGTAAATCTTCGCTCCTCAGCCTACTCGAGCCTGAGCCACATTTGAACCAATGGTAGGACGAATGGGACTGCTTTAGCCAATGACAAACTAGTCTCAGTACGCACTCCGTTGGACGACGACGGTCATGGACTGGAGTAGTGTCCTTTTCGGTGTAACAAACTTTTAGCGTTTAGTTTCGACACGGATAAAACGGTAAGTTTAATGCTACTTTATGGGAATAATATCATATTTAGATAGTCTGGTATGACAACTTTTTCGGTTAAGGTTATCAATACTACGTTTCGCTTCTTGTCGGTAAACTAGTCCACAGAGCTCCATTTCTCAAAAAGAATATAACGTAACTTTAAACAATATTTACCTCGTGTAGTTTGTGAAAGACGTCCGGTTCTTTTCTCTCTTTTTTACTAATGTTGGTAACTGCTACATTTAAGTGTTAGGCCCACATGCAATGGACGCTAAGGAACGAAAATCATTCCGCCGTCGTTTCTTTTTGTACTTTTAGGTCGTCTTTTCTTGTAGGCTACAACCTACACTCCTGTTGAATGCTACATAGATAGCACGTGTGAATATTAGCTATTCCTCACAGGTATGTCAACACTATGTGTGTTACACGTATTATGAATGAGTCTCACATGTTTACAAGCTTCAGACAAGCCAGAATTCCTTTTGGAATGAAACGTGCAGTAAAACGGATAAACCAGCCGTCACCTGAAGTCAACCTACAACCTACAACACTGAACGTCTCATGACTCATTTCCTCACCTCAGATGAAAAGAAAGACTTTAACCACAATGGTTTTATGATGCTTGCATTTCCCCCAATGATGATCTCTGTCCTCCCTGTTTGCAGGAGTGAAGTGGGGGAGCTGCCCTGAGCAGTAATGGGGGAGATTGAGGGTTCATACCGGGTCCTGCAGACCCCTGGTGTAAGGCTGGGAGCCCAGTTCAATGCTGGTATCAGCACCTTGGAGCCCGGCCAGAGCCTCAGTGGCAACATGGTCAGCGGGAGCAGAAGCCATGGGCGAGGACTACAGATCCGTGTGCAGGGGCTGGACGACTCCCAGGAGTTCTTTGATATAGACGTAAGTTTCTCCTCAACTGTTGCACACTGTGTTTCTTACAGCCTCTTTTATTTACTCTGTGATAAGTCTGCAGTTTGTTACACAGCAGGCTACATATGATCTTATAGTCCCGGGCTACCCTCAGTGCGTGAGGCTTGGGTTTGGTGACAGCTGCCACATGGCTTTGGTGCTGAAATCCCTTCCTCTTTAAGACTTCTTATTTGGGTAACTTAATGTAACTCACCAGGGCACTTTTTAGTTTATTGGCTTGATTTCTACTCAAGGCCCAAGTATGAGTTTGGTATTTTGTGTCCCTAAGCCTTGGCAGACATGAGGGGAAATAATGTGGCCATAAAGAACTCAATCTTGAACATATTTACATTTACCATTTCATTAAATTGAGCTCATTTCCAGGTTGATTGATCAACCTGTGTATTTCCTTTTTGTGAAAGCTGCTGAAATGTATCACAGTAACGTTTTCTGTTGTCTTTCAGGCTAATGTAATTTGGCTTTGTTTTCAATTAAAATGGTGATGAAGTTGGCAGACAGGACAAGGATTCCAAAATGTGGGTTCTCTTGCTGTGCCATCTAGAAATGGGACAATACACAATTTGATCACACATTGCAAAGAAAAACACCCTCATAATAAGTTGAGTGATTGCAGTATATTTAAGTGGCAATTCAAGACAACACAGGAGAAGTGCAAGGCAAATAACACAGACATTTTTAAGTCATGAGCTACAATTTGACATGAGTAAATCTGTTAAGAATGTGTTTCCTTTTCGCTGTAATTACTCAACAGATAAGTTCATCCCTTTTAAAGGTCGGCACTAGGTGTAAGCAAGCTTTAGATCCACACTGTTGAAGTGCTTTCTCCTGTTTACTCGCCAAGCTGCTTCTGGAGTCAGAAGGCAAATAGGAAGCAATAAGGAAGCCACTATATCAGTGCGAGTTTCCTGTCTTTTCTGTGGGGGGAAAATATCAAAGTGGAGTCTCCGCAATGAATAAACACTCTATTCAATGACTGATGGAGGAGTTTTAATTTGCAGTGTAATAAAAGTAGATGTATGGACTACTCATTCTAATTGAATAGGTTAGTGTTTGTATAACTGCTCAGTCTTAAATCCTTGTGTAGCCACAACAGTAACGGTTCCAGCAGATGTAGTTTGGGGGCACTGCTGAGACAGACAATTCATAATCTTATGCACCATATGTTGTCTCAAAGTCTTACGCTAATAGAATGTGACAGACTCATTAAATTATATAGAAGTGGGACTCTGTGCTGCTCAGTTCAGAGGCAGAGAAACTTCTACAAAGTTTTCTGTTAGTTTTAGTAAGATATTCTGCCTTACTTATTGAGAGGTGACTGAACTTGGCCTGGGGAGTTCAAAGTAAGCTCTGGACATGGTGTTGATAGGAAGTGGCAGACAGAAATACATGGCTGCAAAAGGGGAATGACGGCAATCCTGTTGTCAAGCAGACTCCAGTTTGCCAAGAACAAGATGGCCTCTGAGAGGCTCTGTTGTTCCCCCCCTGCCCAACATTGCTTAATATCGCTGTTCATTCATACTGAGGAGTCGTGGGCTGGTGGCAGAATAGTATAAGTGTCTATGCACAGAGTTGCTGCAGAGCTATACATCCGCTTGTGCTTAATATTCACTCAAAAACAACTGCCAGTATGCTGCTATATCATCATTAGATATACGTCCATGTGACCACAACATCTTTAAAGGAAAATGAATGAAGCAGCATAACTTTTCTGACATTGTAATTGCAGTTTTCCACATGCACACTGTATGCAAAAATAGATACAAAATTGCAGTGTTGAATGCTTGAAATGGTTGTGGCCTTCAAGCAACTGCCTCCCCTCATTGCGGCATTTTGATTGCTCAGCTGCCTTATACATTTATGTAAAGTCTTTGTCATCTGCCATGAACTGCCACACTCACTGTATACTGTGCACAATTACAATCGTGTCAAAAACCTCTCTTACACACAAGTGGGGCACACTTGCTCTTGGCTTTGTCATGCCTATAATTGGGGTTCATACAAAGTCATAAAAGTTTGGAGCATGCTTAATTTGAACCATTATGTTTTCAAGTTGAGGGATACCACCAGACAAAACATGGAGAGCTAATATGAACATCTGCAAAGTGACGATACTCATTGTTTGCTGTGGGAATAAAGGAATTCACTAAACTGTATTTTGTAGTTGCATGCATCTGGAATTCTTTGGTTTAGGCAACTTGAAAGTGCTTTGCATTTAAGAAGCTGTAGACACCATGTATAATGCATATGATTCTGATACGTGTACTCATGGTCATATAATGTCTTTAGTGTGGAGGTGTAGCAGGCTAATCATATCAGAGCTCATGTGCTTTGATCTGTGGCCTTCATCTGCTGCAGGTACCTAGCATGGTCATCCTCAGCAGACATTTGCTCGCATGGCTCTTGTCCACAGGCCCCTCCCACAGCCAGCACAGGAGAAAGCTCGGCCTTGTGGTTTCTGGACAGGGAGGCAGGGCAGGGAAACACAGGCTTCTTTTATCCAGCTCAGCCAGCCCCTTTGCTGGCCTTAACTTCCAGCTCGAAACTCGCACACACAAAAAAAAAAAACTGAGGGTGGGATGTAGAACCTAGCTGTGTGAAAATGCAATACAGTCAGGGCATTGGTGGGAGGGAATCCAGGCAGGCTTTGCTTTAGTGTTAGCAAACAAGCACATAAATAGCAAGGTTGACAACCAAGTGGGTAGGGGGAGTAGGGGCGACAGAGGGGCAGCCTCTGGTGTTAAAAGAGCAGTTCAGAGGGAGCAGTCATGGCCAGTACAAAGTTTGAGTCGGGGTGGTGGGGGAGGGGACACACTCAGGAGTGAAGCCCTGCTGAAAGTTTGGAATTTCAACCACTGGCCTGTAGCAGAATCTTTGATTTCTATCGGTTGTGAATGATGAAACGTGTGTAACTCTTTTGTAATGTGTTAGTGCTGTTTTTATCTTTATCTTGTATCCTGTTCAAACAAAGTTGGATTATGGTGAGATGTTAAAAAAAAAAGGATTATGGTGTTTCATAGCCTTTAAAAAGAGCCTGAACGATATGGGAATTATGAGACAGAAACGACAGGGATATTTGGGGGAGAAAATGTATCTGTTACTACCATAGCAGCCGATATAGTGAATTTTGAGCTGCAATGAAAATAAAATGGGGGCTGATACTAAAATATTTTTGAGCATCCTGCAGCAGTTTAAAATAATAAAAAAAAAGAATGGACTATTAAAGTTAATTACAATAAAACAACCGTATGTGTAACAGGGAGAGCCGAACTGGGCATCAGTTTCATGTGCAGCCTCTACAAAGAAGTACTCTTGTTCTTCATTACAACCACTACAGCTGAGCACTCAGCTCTCATCTCTACAAAGCACTCACACTATCCCAGTGAAGTAGCCAAACAATCTAATAGCTGTGAACAGAAGGACTTGTTTCACGAGCTCTACACATCACAGCTCTGTCCTGTTGTTACTAGGGCTGCAACTAACCTTTATTTTTATTGATCTTATTGATTGTTCAGCTGATTATTTTCTCATTTAATCGTTGCGTTTATGAAATTATAGAAAATTGTGAAAAATGTCCATACCAGTTTTACAAAGTTCAGTTTAATTTTTTTGATGTCTTGTTTCTTCAGTACAAAAAACATAGATATTCAGTTTGAATGTGTATTAATATATAGGATGGCAAATATAGTTGTTTATACATTTGAGGGGCTGAAACCATCTTTTCTGGCATTTTTGTGGATAATTATTTTAAGGATTAATCTATCTTCATCATAGTCATAGTTCCTGTTATAACTGGTCTAATAATTTATCTGGCTGCTGGGAGAAGTTGGGTGCAACTCAAGGAGGACCCATCTTTTTGTCCTTGTGTTTTGGAGGCCAAGATTAGTTTGAAGTATCCAGGTTACACAGGTGACCTGAGCAGAAGGCACACTAAAACACCTGATCCTGATTACCACGGTGTGCTGTTTATCTGCCAGCAAATGCTGTGGCCAACTCTACACAGGTGTGTCCTTAAGCCAGGCAGTGAAAAAGAAAAGCAGCACTGATGATTTTGAAATGAAAGTTGACAATAAGTTGAGAATAGCATCAAAGAACCTGTTGATCTTTGAAATGTCTCCTCACAGACTTGTGAAATAGCTCTCTGGTGTGCAGAGCTTTAAAATGTATGTCGGCAGGAAATCTCCTGGTGGCAAGGCCTTAACAATGTGCATCCCACTGTGCCAGATACAAGCCCCAACACACCCCTGCTGTCTGTAGGAGGTTCTCTTCAAGCTCACTGCCATTCACTAGTGGCTGGAGGGTTTCAACTGCTGTTTGGTGAACCATGCTTAACCTGTCATGCAAGGTACACCCAAGCCCTTGATTTGAAGTAGGCCGAACGATATTTGGGTTACCTGCGTTACTGTGTGATTTTTTTCCTCAGTTCTCTGAATGAGAAGTGCAGTCCTCTCTCATAGCTTGCTGCTTTTCAAACCCTGTACTTGTGCGCCCCCCCCCCTTCCCTTCACACACACAGGGGAAGATTTGTCTCCCAGAGAAACATCTGTTAGTGATAATCCCTGCTGCTTTCAGAGCTTGATTGGGTGACCCACTGACCTGCCTTAATGTTAGAGCTCAGAGATGAGACTGCGGTCTGTGCCGCAAGTTTGGTGTGAACACACTGCATGTGATCTCACTGTCACATCGCAGATGCGCTTGAACTGAAAAAGCCAGATGGACTTTTAGGGAGCAGCCCACTGGTTTGAGTCATTTGCACGGCAGAATGGATTTAGATAAACCACGGTTGAATGGAAAAGTTTATTCTTTTGTTTAGTGATTATTTCACAATATCTTTTGGGCAACATTACAAGATTCGATATAGTCTTTTTTTATATATTGTAATATCTTACACATGGACATTTGGTTTTAAAGGCTGCATTACAGTAAATTGATGTCATTTTCTTAAAGGGTATTATGAAAAAATTAGATTTTCAGTGCTTGTGCTCATACATCTGGGTTCTGGAGTGCCCCCCAGAGCAGGGTGGACTGGGCTTTTTGAGACAGGGGTCTTAAAGAGACAGGTGTTTCTCACACAGGGTGAATGAATGCATAATCAGACGGACTGTAGGAGAATAATGTGTTCTTTGGACATTTATTGAAAAAAAAACACTAGTCTATACCTAAAGATGAGCAAAATATGTCTCCTTTAACTTCCCTTCCTGTTCACTATTTAATATTTTGTGAATAGTCAATCATGCACTCTGGGGGTATGATTAAAATGATTTGTGATGTTTTATTTTATCTTTATCGCTCAGTCCCAGGATGACTTTGAATAGATATATACACCCCTCAGAAATGTGGGGTTACAAACATGTAAGGCTGCTACAAACTATGATGCTTTTTTAGATGTATTCATCTTTTAGAACATATAATCATTTTCATCTATAAAATGACAGAATTGTGAAAATCCTCATCACAATTACCCAGAGCCCAAGGTACCATCTTTAAATTGCTTGTGTTGTCAGATCAACTACTCTAAACCCAAATACTTGAATTTGCAATTGCAAGAAATGTTATTTTTCAGTCAGACGTTTAATGGAAAGCTAAAAAAAATGGTGCAAACTTTTAAGTGAGCAAGAAAGAGTAGACGTGCTTCCAGCCCCTTTTCCGTTTATTTGTACTGTTTATGTGGGAAAACCATGTTAGATAAAAAATATCAACATTGAGACATATAACAGTTGCCATCATGACATGCATAATATTTTGTTAAAGTATTTCCTGACCCCAGCAGCTCACACACTCAACAGATCATCTAAACGTGACATTTTAATGATGTTCACATATGTCATTTTGTGGCTGTAAATTCAGGTTTGACTCATTGCTTTTATCACACGACATTATTACTCACTCTTTGTCACTGTTTTTGACTGCAGAAATGCCAAGCATATTCAGAGGGTGGTATAATAACTGTGTGCCCACAGTGTACACAGTAACTGATTGCCCACACAGATAAGCCTACATGGTCAGCAGTTAGAGGAAGTTATTTGAAGGGAAATGATCTGCACACTGCGTTGTTATGAAAACCAATGTTGATACTAGTCTGGATGTTAAAATTCTGCAGTCACTTCACAGCTTACTTTCTATATATTTATGCAGGAGGATGTGATGGCGATTCATAGTAATGTCTTGTCTGCCTGGCAGCAGTCTGTGAGAATGTGTGCCTCTCAGATAGTGGAAGATAAAACAGAATGTAGGGTTTTACTCTCCCTCCACAGAGTGCTGTGAATGCAGTTAAACATTCCTGCTGAGGGTTAATGAGTAACACAAAGGAGGGGCTTCTGGAAGCACAAAGTAGATTTGCTCTTGACAACTACACTGAGCGAAAAAAATCTGTTCATTCTTGTCTGGTTTTCTTGTCTAACCAATCGGCTTCTTTGGTTTGGATACATTTTAAATGCCGTGTTTAAGCATTGATCAGGCTTTTTATACCTGTCTATCATTGTTATGCATGCGTTAAATCTGCAGTTAAAATGCTTTTCCCTTAAATTACAACTGAAAGAGGTGAAACTTTAAACTAAAGGCAATATAGGGGTCATTGGATGGAAATGTCTACCCACAGGGAAGACGTGGGTTTGCTCCAATAACTTTGTTTACACAGCACTTCAGACATCGATTCTGTCTGCTGCAAGCTCAGTAGATGATTACATTGACTCTCTGTTGACTTGGCATTCACTGAACTCCACAGAGCCAGTCAAACTGAGACAGAATCCCTCAAAATGTTCCTTACATTTGGCTGCTGATGCATTATGAATACTCACTGATGCTGTCTGGGTTGTATGTTGGGCCTGCTCTCCAGACAAAGTATTTTAACACACTCTCTGGTTGAGATCAGCTGTAATCAGACACTGTAAATGCATGGAAAAGGAGCATTTTACAACAGATTCCTGAATTTATAGATGTTGTGTCAGTAGGTTTCACCTGCAATTTATAGATTTTGTGAATGCCGAACATATGATTGTATCAAAGTAATGAAAAGACTCACTACAATAAATCTCCTGCTGCTCTTTGAGTTTTAATGTTTTACTTTAGCCAATGTAAAGCAGTTCTTTTTATAAGGCTTTTAAAAATACTATTTTACATTACAACCAGATGTTTCAGGCTATAATTTTCTCAAAAAGTCACAGGCTAGGATTCCAAACCTCAAGTGCAGTGTGTTCTCAGTACATAGTAATTAGCTCTTCGTTTAGTGAAAACAAACCCCACAGCGCTGAGAAGGTAAACTTCGGCAGATTTCCTGCTTGTGATTTTGCTGCACTCTGTTCAGGGCCGCAGAACTTTTACATGTACAGTAGGACACATTTTTTTTGCAGTTTACTTACTCATCCAAGTCAAGAAAAGTATTGGAATTGACAGATGGAACATATGCAGCCATAAAACACACATGAAGTGGATCATTTACAGATGCCAAATATTTTCTGCACCACACGGACACAGACTGTGCTCACACTAACATGGCGTACCTAACTTTCAGCTCAAGAATAAAATGTTAATCATAGTATTAATCGTAAGCTGTGAAATTCCTCTCAAAATGTTTTTTCTTGTCAAAACAATGCGATTTGTGTGTTCGTTGAGATTTTAAGATGTATCATCAGTGAGGTTTTAACATCTTTGTGTTGGCATAGTGATGAAAATAATTCCTTTCTCTCTGTTGTTTTTTCTTACAGTCAAAAGCTGTTGGACAGGCGCTCCTCTCTGATGTTTTCCTGAGAGGCAACCTCATAGAGAGTGATTACTTTGGCCTGGAGTATCAGAACATGCAGTTGAACTGGGTATGTACACCAGCAACAGTTTTTTTTTTCTTCTTATTCCTGTTCCAAACTCTCACAATGAATATCCAGGGACAGACTTGCAAATTGATAATACGTGTCAGTTAAGTATTGAACAGCAAAGGCAGAGAGCGTTCTAAAGGTCAAAGGTCACAGCTTGTTGACAGCATGACTTGTCTCAGGGCAAAACATGGATTTCTTAGTCACTTCTCAGCCAATAAGTTGCTCGTCTTCAGCTCTCTGCAGCCGTGCAAACAGTGATGTAGTATTGTTTTTCCTGGACCTGTGCAGTATATAATCTCGGAATATTTTTAACTCGTCTGGCACAAGTATCCATACACAAATGTCAGACTTTCCAGTGTTTTATTCTTCCAGAAACATAAGTGGAATTCAAGACCACCTAGGTTTTTTTTTGTAAAGCAACAGAAGAGATATTGAACACACTGTATATCTTCTTCAAAGGGAATGTAGCCGCTGTTAACCCACTTACTTTTTAGCTCATATATTCAACTGCAGAAGCACTGAAAAGCTGTACTGTGTGTATATACAATAAATTTGTGGCTCTGCAGTAATGCTTTCAAAGACAAGAGTAGAGCACTGTGTTAAAAGCCCAGACTGGCTGCAACTACAGATATAAAGAACTAAATGCCTCGAAGCAAAAAGGTAAATGATCTAGGGCAAAGTTTAATGCATGCGACTTTGGCAGCTTTTCTTTAATGCTGCACGTAAAAGTAGAATTACTCAAATAAAAAGGATTGAGGCATTGTTGCAGGATCTAACCCTCTGAACCCCAACCAGTTTCACATTTCTGTTGTGGTTTTTCCCTTGTTTTCTTGCACCTCTATGGAAAATACACAGTCACGGCTAGAAATAGGGACAACTCAAAAATGTCTTTGTGCAATATAACACGGCTCTGGCTGTGTTTCATTTACCTTGGAAGCGCGAGCTGGAAATGACATCACACCAGAGTTGACAGCATTCCAGTACAACAAGTCAGAAAACCATTATTACACAGGGTGGGGGAAGTGAGGTTTGCTTTCACCAGGTTAGCCTTTGTTAGCATCACCAGTTGATAACAATGCATTATGTTGTATTTTGCACATACAAACACCATGGCAACATGAATTAATGACCACAACAAGACAAAAGCACTAATAAACAGTTTATTACTGCAGCTTTCACTGCTGTTGATGAGCAGAGCAGCCATGTTGTATTTAGGTCAGGGTTGATGAGGTTCCTCTGACTTCAGAGAGGTTTCTAGTTGATATTTCTGATGAGGCATTAAGACATTCTGACCGCCCAGTTCAGATGGAACACACCCTAACACGGTTATAATGCCATCAGTAATTTTAAAAAAAAGAAAGAAGAAAAAACAAGTTGAATAGAAAAAATAGTGTCTATATAAACAACATATTTCAAAGGTCAAGTGTTGGCAATATATGCTATGTATTTTGGACTGTTTACATTTTTACAACCTTTTCTTGTCCTCTCCTCTCTGCTCTATGTAAACAGCCTGCAGTTCAGTCCAATCCTTGCTTAGTTTTTTTCACATGACTTTTGTTCTCAGACAAATCCTTCATGGTTTTCCAGTTGTGCTGAGAAAACGGTTTATTTTTAGTCAAATTTAAAGCGAGACATAGGGGGGAAAATTATCTTAAAATATCACTATTTTTAGGCTTCGATTTGGTTACTTTTGCTAATTGAACCATTTGTCACACATGATTTGTTCAAGAATGGTCAGAAATGTCCAACAATAATGCATGGTTTTACTGCTTCTGGCGAGAATGGTAGAATTTTGTCAATTTAATTTTTTGTTTCATTTATAAAACATAGAAGTGAAACGGCTAATATCAGGCGTTTCAGCTCGTTGTTTAATTGCATTCAGCTGATGATGTCACAAGCCTAAACCGTTTGTAACATTGAAAATTTGGAACTATAAACTGAAAGAAGGATTCACCAATTGCTCAATATATCTGTCTGGATTGAGCACATTCCTCCCTCAATCAGTCCCAGATGTAAAAGGGCAAGCAGGCTCCTACAGTGAAGCGGTGGAGCCAGTTTTTGCCCACAACATTGCCACATCACTCTACTATCTTCCATACGCTGACATAATGTACCATCACTATGTAGTAATGGAGGCATTTATGCTTGCGCTGTCACCATGTGTCTGATTTTGTAGAAGGCTTTCCTAATATTGTGAAAATTATCCAATTTCTTTCTCTTTAGGTTTGGCTCGAAGCCACAAAACTTGTTGTGAGACAAGTCAGAAGTAAGTAAGC
Organism: Serranus cabrilla; assembly: GCA_903364295.1. Lineage (NCBI taxonomy): Eukaryota > Metazoa > Chordata > Actinopteri > Perciformes > Serranidae > Serranus > Serranus cabrilla. The sequence continues at coordinate 753,471 of CAFUXE010000135.1, read as the reverse complement.
TCAAATATTCACTCACATTCCACATAATAAAATGTGTTTGTGTGTGTTCATGATCTGGTTTCGTGTTTTTCAGGACCAGCAAATACGCTTTTTAGACTGTCAGTGAAATTCTTTCCTCCAGACCCCGGTCAGCTGCAGGAGGAGTACACAAGGTCAGTGACTGTAATTTCCTACTGGATATTACTTTTATCTCATGCCTGTGTAGAGGGGCTTTAGCAAATGCGCTCATTCTTTTTTCAGAAGCTCCTGATTATGGTTTTCAGGGCATTATGATATTTTTCCTCCCAAAACTGTTTATGAAATTCTTTGAATGCTTTGCTGCATTCAGTAAGAACTACTGTCAATGCACATATTTCTTTTGCTTTAACAACAAACTCCAAAGGTAAAATATGACATTTAAGATTAGAGATGGACTCTAAGCCTTACATTCATTTTGTTTTTTATAGGTACTTATTCTCACTGCAGATGAAAAGAGACCTGATGGAGGGAAGGCTGGTCTGCACAGAGAACACAGGAGCCCTGCTGGCCTCTCACCTTGTCCAGTGTATGTTTATGCTGCTATTGTTACTACAATACTTGGTTGTAATTAAATGTTTTTTAGTTGCTTTGGGGGTTGTAGTTTGTGTGGCTGTTGATCTGTATTACATGGTACAGAGAGGTGTTTCTTATTTAGTCTACTCCCATTAAGATCATTTAACCTCCTGTAAGTATAACTCAGTATAATTCAACAGCACCACAGACTGCAGCCTCCAAAATAACCATACAGTTGAATCAACACCTCTCTTACACTGTTTATTTAAAAAACGGAACAATACAACCTTCATGGAGGCAGGGTTTATTATATTAGCTTTAGCCAGGTGTGCCTAATAAAGTGGCAAACCTATGTAACTACACATGTGTTTGAGTGTGAATGATTTGTGAGTAACTAACTTTTGTTTAAGCCTGAATTTTTTTTATATATGTATGTGTGTGTGTATATATATATCATTCCTGCATTTGTTTTCAAGCAAATCTTCTAATAACATTGTTAAATTAAACTGCAACCATATATCAGGATTAACATTTTTACTATAATAGGGTTAGAGCCATAATAAATGTGTTTATATAAATGTCATTTATTTTTGCCAGCATGGTAAAGTCATCTTTTATTGCAGATGTGTACCCTCCTTTTTTTGCAACAAGTGGGAGAGCAACACTTTTTCAACCGCAGTAATAATATTGTTTTTTAAACTCTAAATGCCAAAAAATATGGATTGAGGCAGAATATTTTATTAGAAAAAAAACCTGATGAATTTTTCTATCTTTTTTTTCAATAAATTTGGACTTTGGGGCTTTACAAAGCTCTGGAGTTATTGGAAATGTTTAGATTACATTATTCAAAAACAATCCTATGCAGCTAACAGTGGAATGTTATTCTACAAATAGTATTATGCTTGTAATATTTGTGTCGTCTTTATCAGCAGTTGTGCAGAATAAATAGACACACACACACAAGCTACGCCAAAGGACCTTGCTTGATTGACGTTTAACCATTATGGACACAGAAAACATGATGATTTGCTTTTCCTTAACCCACAGCGGAGATTGGTGACTATGATGATGTAGCAGACAGAGACTTCCTGAGGTCAACCAAGCTGCTGCCTTACCAAGAGAAAGTGCAGGAGAGGATCATGGAGCTCCACCGCAGGCACCTGTAAGTCGATCTATCCTACAACTTGTTTTATGTTGAGCTAAATCTGTGTGACGTTACCTGGTTGTGTCTGTGTGGCTTTGTGGCATCTTTTCTTCCATTACACCCTAAATACTTGATTCTTTCATTGTGAACAGTGTTCGTTGTAAACCACTTTAATTCTACCAGGTGTTATCTGTGTTTCCCTAACCTCAAAGCCTCTTCCAGCTGTGTTATTATTGATGTCAATGGCATGAAGTTGGCATGTATTGCTGCACAGTATCTCATCCATACCACAGAATAAACCGGCAGATTGTTCAGTTGCAGCTGCTGACTGGGCACTTCTGCTCAACTCCCTTGTGCACAGTTCATCATATTTTTTTTTTTTTTATGGTTTTTCCTGTGCTCTCAGCAGCAGTGACTTAAAAAGTCCAAACTCGAAATATAGAGTACTCCACTGTGTACTATAATTATGTTTCTTTTCTAAGTGCAGGTACACAAATGACTTCAGAGAAATGAGAGTAAATGCGCTTCTTGACTTTCAGCTCCTGACCGCATGTTAAGCCACTTTTAAGCCAGTTTACTGTGCCGTGGACACGGCTCATTTAGCACAGAGACTGTTAGGGTTTGACCTCGCTCCCACGCAGGGCCATAATGCTGTGGGTTAGTGTGACTGTTCCCTGCTCTGAGAGAGCAGAGGAAGTAACACATTATAACCGCAGCATCACAGCACACCAGTACAGTATCATTGTTGAACTACACTATGACATTAGTGAGAGGAAACCAGGGCTCCAACATGACCTTTTTCACCACTGTCTTAAATCATCCAAAATACAATTAAAATCGTCCCTAAGTTAATGTTGCCATCCCGATTATTAAATTACTAAATTACTATTATGTCCATGATCAAAGTAGTGCACAGTCCATGGAAGTGATTACATTAAAATTACACTCACATTTTAGTTGTTTTTTTGTCATGTTAACATATTGATTTTTTTATATCATGCATTCAATTCATAAATCAGCTATTTTCTTTATTGTAAAATCTATAAACCCTGTGTTACTATTTGTTTTTTTTTCTTTGCAAACAGTTGGGTGTTTAATTTTTGTTGAGATCCAATGTTGTTGAGATCGATGGGACAGAGAGAGAGAGAGTTTATCCCCATTATACCACGTGGTACATTATGCCAGTTATGCCATTGGTGATGCCAGAAATGGTAAAATCCCACGGTGTACTTTATCTTGTCACTGTGCGTCTTTCTGTGTCGGGGTATAGCACACCCTAAAGATGTGGACTCTCACCGATCTATGTTAACAACTTTGTCAGAAATTATTGTTGGCTTGATTACATTTCCGTTTTTTTACTGACTTTTCTTTCATCAACCTTCCGTCTCATGACCATCCCAAAGTGTTTTGTTGTTGCTTCAGTTTATTTTCTTTCCTTTTTTTCCCCCCATGACCATTGCGGCAGGATGCCCTTAAGTCAGAGCTCTTGAAGCCACACAAGCTCTTGTAGGAAGTGAAAAATTAAAAGCAGGCTCCCCTCCCTGGAAGGTTAACTTTAATTATTGCCACAATGACTGGATATATTGTTTTACCTTTCAGATTTATCCAAGCTCAGCTGAAAGTTTCAAGTAAACTACAAATTGATGCCGCTGCTGAACGTTTTCAGCTAAATGTTGAGTCTTAACTACATATTGCTGCTTCCAACTATTGAGACCATCTCAAATTCATGTCCCACAGGGTATCACATGAGTCACAATTTTTGGAAACTGTAAACAGTGGCACATTGTCTATCCCCGTTTCAATGTGGCTTTACACACAAATGTGTTAACTATAGTGAGGTAACTGATCTGAGACAACTGTGCTCCAGCTAAACCACCATAATGAGAGGGTTTGCCCCATTTCAGAGTGCAGAGTCTCACAAAACCACTCGCTGCACTTTTCCCACCACCAGCCTCCTTGTTAGTTCAGTACTATCCTACAGCCAATACGGGCTCTTTTCAACCCAGTGTATTAGGCGGCTCTAAAGACCTTTGCTAATCTCTTCCCTTGGTTGCCAGTGTGGAAGCACAAGCAGCGAGTTCCCTGGCCTAATCCCCTGCTCTGGCCGGTCTATTAGCCATAAGGCCAGTGGGGCAGGGGAGGGCCCTAAGGAGATTTCACCGCTTAACGGATGAACAAAATTAGAATGTGGTGATGATTGGATGGATATTTCCTCCTAACATGCTGTTTGGTTGTAATCACATGGTTTTGGATAATGCCTGTCAAATCCTCGAAGTTATAAGGGTTTTACTGACACATTACTCTGCAAACGAGTCATGATACAAACTTGGTTAGAATTTCCTGTGAGATTCAGACACATGGCTGCAAAGTATGCATTGTGCTGCAAAAGCCTGGTCATTATCATTATTAACCTTGATATTGAGACATTGAGGAACACAATTTTTGTGCTCTGAGTATCGGAATCACACTTCCTTGTTGTTTATTGGGGCTGGTTATCATTTTTGAAAAATTACAATACCAGTACCCTTTTCATTTCATTTATGCCTGCATGAGAATTAATTTATTTTTAAACAAATTCCAGACTGTTTGAGTTGTAGCGGCTCCATCTGTGTGCCAATTACACCTTCATTAAATTGAAGAACACTTACTGTGATTGGCTGCCAGCAAAACCATACCACAGTCATTTTTTTCTGGATCTAGGTTCAGGATCAAATGCAGGTATTATTTGACTGGAGAAGTTTTGTTACCAGTTGATACCATAAAAATATTGCGTACCAAGACCCAGCCCGATTCAGACTGGTTATGGGGAGTCCATTTAACTAATTATGGGCTGTTGGCAAGGTCTCAGTGAGTTATTCTAAAGAGAATGAAGTTCTTGTGTTATATTATCCTGAACATACAGTATCTGCCTATTGAGATTTCATTAAAAATTATTTAGGAGCAATGATCATTTCATTGTTTTGTATAATCTGGCCCCATGCAACCATGTATTAAAACCATGAATTAATGATTCTCAAAGTTTGAGCCTTGTGGAAGTCCACCAGGTTGTTCACACATATTTAAATGTGAGAAATTTCTGTTCCTGTTGCATTAAGAGGACTTGCTGTTACTCACAAGTGTTGGTGTGTTCTTTAAATTGTCTGCTCCAGGGGCCAGACTCCAGCTGAATCAGATTTCCAAATCCTGGAGATTGCCCGTAAACTGGAGATGTATGGTGTCCGCTTCCACCCAGCAGCTGATCGGGAGGGCACCAAAATTAATCTGGCTGTTGCTCACATGGGCCTCCAGGTTTTTCAGGTGACTACTGCTCTCATACCTGCTGTGTTTTGTTGACATGACCCCCAGTGTTGCTAAATACTGTTTCTGTTTTTAATATTCCCTTTTCTCTCAGGGCAACACAAAAATAAATACCTTCAATTGGTCCAAAATTCGCAAACTGAGCTTCAAGAGAAAACGGTTCCTGATCAAGCTCCACCCGGAGGTTCATGTACGTATTATTAAAGAGTCATCTTTATTCAGAAAATGCCAATGTTGGATGTGTATTATTTTGTCAATATAATGTAGATTTCACATCCAAGAAGACTAGTTTGCTCTGTGAGTTCATTGCCTTTCTCCATCTGTTTTTAGGGCCCCCATCAGGACACTCTCGAGTTTATGATGGCCAGTCGAGACCAATGTAAAATCTTCTGGAAGATCTGTGTGGAATATCACTCATTTTTCCGTTTGTTTGACCAACCCCAACCCAAGTCCAAAGCTATCCTCTTCACCAGAGGCTCTTCTTTCAGATACAGGTATTACTTACTGATAGAAAAAAGGGTGGGTCCATTTTTTATCAACCTGTAGCTTTTGAGGCTGAAATACCACAAACAAACTCAAAAAGATTGAGGCAGCAGTGGACAAACGACTGCTATGTTCTGCGAAGAAAAATTATTGGTTTTATCAAAGGAGTCTGGTGGCTTTGAAGAAAGTGATGCATGCTGCTGTGAACGATGGCCTTAACAAAACACATATCCACCACCTAAAGCAAGGTCCACCCAAAAAAAAATCTGTTGAAGTGTATGCTATATTAAAAATATTCTCAACACTCAAACAACCCATTGCGATGGGGAACTGAAGCCTTTATCTCTGCTTTCTTCAAAACCACCAGGCTCCATTGACAAAAGATTGCAATTTTACCTCACAGAACACAGGTGTTGCTGGTCTAATGTTATCGACCCCTCACTCTGTTAGTTTGATGTGCGATTGTGCGACTTTAGCATCTGAACAAAAGTGGCATCCACAGCAGTATAGTGATTTCCCAACTTGGCACAGCTAGTTTTGAACCAGCTAGTGTTAGCGTTCACAGCTCACTGTGGTAACCGATGTTACAGCTGTTTGCTAAAGCTGAGTGGGCGTTTCCATGTAAAAAACCTATTTATAGGAACCTTGGGGCTTCTTGTACAATGAAACCAAAAAAAAGCTATTGTTTTGTCAGTTTAGTGGTTTTAAATCAAAACTCTTTCTTTCAGTGGAAGGACCCAGAAGCAGCTTGTGGACTACGTCAGGGAAAATGGAGCGAAGAGAACTCCATACCAGAGGTGTGTTTTTATATACACTATATTCACTGTTTATCGGAAACAAGAGGCGTTTACCTTACTAATTCTTTCTAGGTTGTGACTGAGAAATGTTTCCACTCTGCATTCATAATAAACATTCTTTCATTGTGTTTCTTGCTCAGGAGGAACAGTAAAATACGAATGTCTGCTCGCTCCCTCGCCACAGATGTGCCAAAACAGGTCAGTGGTGCTACAAGTTACAACAAATGAAGCTTTCCACATATTATATGTATCATATTGAGCTAATGCTATTCTCCTCTCCTTTATTGCCTCCCACCCCCTTTTTCTTCCCTCACTCTGTTTGCCTTGTCCTGTCTGTGTTACATTTTTTCAGAGCTTGTCATTCAATGACAGTCTCAGGGCCCCAGGCTCCCCCTCCTCCGCTACTGTGTCCTTCCACCCTGCACACATCTCTAGCATCATCCCGCGAACAGAACTCCAGCCTCAGCCGCAGCCTTTGCCCACAATGAGCCGGTCTCCAGCGCCTCCCCAGCAACAGCAGCAGCTTCAGTCCCCTATCCAAGCTACCAGACCCCCCAGCCCTCCGATGGAAGAACCTGTCAAGGCCGCTTCCCCATCTCACTTCACTTTTCAAGGTGCCCCTAGCAATCAGGCAGCAGCGCACTGCAGCCCCTTGTTTGTGTGTGTAGAGAGTGGCACTTCCCAATCACAGTCCTCCAAAAATGGCAATGAGGATCATGAGCTTGGTGGGAGGAGGGGAACGGGGTGCTCAGTGGGAGGGGGTGGAGGGAAGAGGAAGGGGGTTCTTACACCTGAGGCTTTCGAGGCGGAGCTTTTGCGTACAAAACAGAATCCCATGTTCTCGTTGTCCAGCTCGCCGCTGCACGTCACAGAGGAGTTCATAGATGATGATCCCACTGAAATTTCCTTTTATGGCGGGGGGGCCGAGGCCTATACTTTTGGGCTTGATGATAAAGTAGATCAGTTTGATGATGATGTGGATGAGTCGGCAAAAAACAGGATCTTTAGTGTGGGCATTGAGGACCTGAATGGGAACACCAACCCCTTCCCTGATAGCATTGTGGGTCATTCTGAGACCAGCTCTTTGGTTAATAACCGCTCCGAGTGCAGCTCCCTGGACAACCTGGGGCTCAGCTCCGCAGGCGAGTCCATGTCAGCAGGTTACGGAGGCGCCGACTCCTCCTCGCTTCGCCTGCCAGGCTCTGACATACAGTCAGAGGCCAGCTCCATGGTCAACTTCCCAGCATACTCGGAGCGATCTGAGAGCAGCTCTGCTGTGCAGTTCAGTGACCTGCTAGAGCAGCTCGAGCAGCTCAGCTACCCACCCACGGCCACTGAGGGCTCTGGGAACGGCAGCTCGGATTCAGACTCCGACTGGGGCTCTGACAGCGTGCTCCCCCCTGAGCAGAACCTGTTTTACAGTAACCCGCTGACAGGGAGCAGTGGAATAGATGGTTTCCTCCTTCAGTGCCACAACCTGCAGGCCCTGGCACTCGCAGATCCCTCTGGATCCCCTCATATTAAAATGTAAATCACTTGTTGTTACAGCACTTAATAGTAATAATAATAAGAAGAAGAAGCAGCAACAGCACTCTTTAATAATAAGTTTAGGGCTTCACAACACTTTTAGCTTTTAGAAATCGTAAGATAGATCACAAGGATGCTTGCACTGTGTGAAAGCTGAACAATTCACTGCTGGTGTGCCGCTTTCTTTATTTGTACTTGGAGGAATTCACAAAAGCCTGAACTCCCATCAGTGTTGATGCACATCTTAGAAGTGTTGCATGCTTTAAGTTTATAGCTCTCGGTACGGAGAAGTGACAGGAAACGTGTGCAGTTCAATGTGTTGGCACTACTATTTCAGTTTGTATCAGTGATTTGAACTGGTGTACCCCTGCCGTGGTCGGTTTATGGTGCTTTTTTGATCACTCCTGTCTTCTCATGATACTTGGCTAATCAACATTTGAGCTAAATTTTCATGAAACTCTTGAATTCCATCGTTTTCTTATTCAGTTGTCTTATCTAAAATATTCAGCCTGTTTAGAGCAAAGTTTTATTATGCATTGCATCAAGGATTTCAGAAAATGCAAAACTTTTTTTCTGTTACTTTTATTACTTTTAATCCTTTGAAACACTAATGTACACATTAGCGTGGGTATGTCTTGTTAGATTTGCCTCCCATTTCCTGAAGACGGGGATTTAGCAGAGTTTGCAGAAACAAATCTTGATCTGCATCCATTTTCACCCTTGATTAATACTGTTAATTTAATGAAACAGAAAAAAAAGGAAATATGCAAGTAATGTTTTTTAGTTTTATATGATGATATCTACCCATATTTTTTATTATAACTGGACCAACAAGTAAGCTTAATAAATGTGATATTCTAAATATTTAACAAATACTTAACTAGTAATAATCAACCTAATCTGGCCTTTAAATCTTAATTTTTTTTAGAGGATACTACTTGTGCAGTAAATGCTTACCTTCTCTAATCTCAGGGTAAAAATAAAACTGATAGTCGTCCAGGTTCAGTGATCCTTCCAGGCCTCCTGTATGAAAGATACAAGACATGCCAGGGAGCCATTTTTCCATTTGCACTTGTGTGCCTCACTGACATCTGCTGGCTGAAGTAGTTGTCAGCATTCAGACTATTCCACAGCATGTATTAGGCGTCATGTACTTCAACTTCCGCTACGTTTATGATGTCTGAAGGATAAGAAATATTTTACGAATGTAAGCAGCGTACTAATGAGCCATTAAGTTCACTGTTGACACCACTTTCTACAAAATGAATGTATCATCTTACATGTATGTAAGGACTTTGTGCTTCTGCAGCAACATTGCAACAGTTAGTAAACCGTAATAGTACTTCCTCATTATTACAACTAAGAATGCAGAGCATCTTTAGTGCTTCTCAACATTAGAAACCATCAATGTTTGGAACTTCTAGGAAACCCTTTGGCTATAATAGGTGAAGCTTTTATTGGCGCATCAGGACGGTTGGTGTTGCTTTGTCTCTTTTGGTTATGTGGTCTTTAGCATGTTTTGGAGTTTTGGCTTTAGCTATCTTCAGGGTACCAGCAGGATGGTATTCTGTTTATTGGAAGGAAACTGGGTTTTTTTGCACATTAGCTTTGAATTTCTTAGTACTTTTTTATATCAGCTGGATTTTTTTGTTTGTTTGTTTGTAAGTAATGGCATAGGAACTATAGTTTGCCACAGTGCATTTCGTTGCTAACACACTAGCATGAAGGTTTTTTTGTCCAACCTCCAGGCCTCACAGATATGTCTGTCTGTGGTGTCTGCTCTGTCCTAAAACATATTAACTCGCGCCATAGAACATGGCCGCTAATATTGTGTAGATAAATCTAATCCGTAATAATTTGTTGATCCACTAATGCAATTTCCCCCTCAAAACAAATGAAAGAAAGGTCTTGACTCAACCTTTCCTTTATGCTGACTTAATTCTGCCGGTAGACGGACTTCATTCGGTTTTTGCTAAGTTTGCTTTTTCTGCACATTCTTTTTGTCCTGCACCGCTGTGCCTTAAAGCACTTACTTTCTCTTTCCATTCAAATACTTTTATTTGTATCTCAGGTGTACGTTCCTGTTTACTTTTTTAGTGTCAGGGTGTTTGCAATGAATATCTACATGGAAAAAGGGCTATCTAATTTATGTTTTCCTGAGTTATTTAGACCTACACCATGCATACAGAGGGATTTCTCTTTATAACAGGGTTCTTTTGCCTTTGTTCTAAAAAAAAAAGAGAAAATCCTCTCCACACAGGCGCTGCTGGAAAAAATCTCCTTTCAATTGAAAACACAATTGAAGTGTTGTCGAGTGCTTGTTGACACCACTGTTCATCAATATTGTGAAGGAGAAACTGAACATTTGTGTGTAAACATGTAAAAAGTCCTGTTGGCAGATTTGAACGGGCCCTATTTTGACCATGTCCGCCATTGCACATAATGTCTCCTCATTTGTGTGATGTTACATGCGACATGTTAACACTGAACATCTTCATCTTGGAAGGAGTTTTTAAGAAAGATCACATTTCTGTGACCTAATACGCAGTTGGTGTGTATATGAGAGGCCAAATTGCATAGGAAAAAAGCTACGGTTTGGAAAATATCCATGTACGTGTGGACTAGGCCTAAGAGTTAACAACTCAGCAGTTCTCATTGTCATTTTGAAGGATGTAAAACAGCCATTTTCCCCTTATAAAAACAGTGTGAACAGTTGTTTCTGTGGCACCCTGGAGAGTGTGGAACGTTATTTAGTTTCATGTCTCATCACTTCACCGATTAGACCGTGTTGGTTGATCTGAACCAGGGTTTTTCTTGATGGCTATTTTTCTTTTCTCTTTTTTCTGCCTTTTCCTGACATGTTTTTCTTCCCACATCTCAACTAAAGATTGAATAATGACGAGCTGATGATAATAACCAGCTAAGCTAACTGCACTTAGGCAAGTAATCAAGTAATCGACACTTAATCCTGAACATGTATATTGACTTATTATAAACAACCTGTACTTAATGTGTGTATGTTTTACTCTCAAGAATAAAGTAATCACTTTTGGGTACCATGAATGTCAGACTTAAAATTCTTTTTCAGATGCAGACCAGAATCAAAGATGGTGATGTCATTCTGCTTTAACAGAAACCCCAGCTGTGTGTTGTAATGGCTGAAATGAAAGAATGTGCACGGTCCAGATCATGACGGATAAAGCTTACCTCGCTCTCTTATCTTTGGATCTGGCAGTGCTGTAGATATGTCACAGAGTGTGTAAAGGTGTGCTGTTTTAGCCTCATAATTTTATTAACAATTTAAAAACTAAAAGAAACTCTTTAAAAGCTAGATCCACATGCAGTAGGCAGTCTTTTTTATTTTCTGAATGTGTGGATCACATGTCCTTATAGAGAAAGGAATGATCCTATTAGTGTGGAGTGCTCTTCATTGTAATAACATTAGATAACGAAGCCTACATGCAACACATTGCCCCTTTTTTTGAGGCAACAAACTTGTGTGCTGTTGGGGGCTGGGTCGCACTCGTACACAAGATTCCTCAACCTAATTCCAGCTGAGTGTGTGTGCTCCCTGTTTGGACAGGCTTTGTGCCAAGTCATTCCACAGCAAACCCTCGTCCCGCTGCTGCTGTGGAGCTCGACGTCCGCTCTCTCTCCCCTTCTTGTGTCCCTGTGGGCCACTTCAGATAAACTATAAACAACTGTTTGCCCTCCAGACGAGCCACATTCCTGATAAGTCTTTGCGTGAGCAATTATTTCCGGGTCGAGTAGTGACTTTTTTTCTTTTTTTTCTCCTTTCCTCTCTGCCTTCCCCCGCTCCTTTTTTTCTCTCTATTAGAAGTGGAAGAACAGCTGTGGTGACCTGTGACTCAGTAAAGAGGATAGTCGAGTGTTTCATCTGCTTGTTTTGTCTCCCGATTTGTTGTGTAGCGAAGCTCACGGGCAGAACAAAAGCAGAAGAGCCAGTTCTGTGAAATGGAGCCGGGCTTGTAGAAGTTGGCAATGAATCATTTGTCCTTATTGTAGAGGGCTCTGAAAACAATGGCAGGGGGAAAATGTGGGAACCATTACTTGCCTGGGTCTACTCTGCCGTTTCCCCTTTCATTTATGGCCAATGTGTGTGATGAACCATTCCACTTGTTTTTGTTAAATGTTCAGCACTTAGGCTGTGTTTTTTTTTTGTCAGGGAGGAAATGAGATAATTGTGGAAAAACAGCTTAGGTGAAGTTATATATTTGACTGAACGCATCATATTCTAGGTCTGTTAAATGTTTGTGTTTGTCATCACTTATGTTTTATTTCTCTCACCCTGAATGCTGTTGATTTGATTTGAATAATTACAATACATTGTCCGTCTTCCACAGATTCAGTCGACAGCCCTCAGCTCTCACCCTGCAACTCCAAAGGTCCCCTCTGCCTGTCACCCTCCTTCCAGATGTCGACCCTCAGCCTGCCAGGCCAGGCCCCGTCGCCCCTGCAAAGCCCCATCCTGAGCGAGGTGGGCAGCAATGCCAGGCTAGAGGAGGAGGAGGAGGGCAGGAGGAAGGTACACTGCTTACATGCCACCCTTCCACCCTCGCCTCACAACCCCACTTATAAAAGTAGAAATCAGGAAACCCTCGGAATTTATTCACGAAATTGGGTTTTTAAACAGTTTTGGAGGGAGAGTTGGTTTCCTTCAGTGTGGTTTGAATTTGGTGGGTAGTTTGTCCATCACTGAATTATGTCCCTCTTCTTCCTCAGCGATATCCCACCGACAAGGCCTACTTCATTGCCAAAGAGATTCTGACCACAGAGCGAACATACCTGAAAGACCTCGAGGTCATCACTGTGGTGAGTCTTTGTTTGCTTTTTAAGTCACAAACAGATTAGCAGCACTAGAGCTTAACCACATTAAGACTTTGTCTTGTCCACTTCCTACACACCTGTTTATGAATATAATTATATTATATAGAAATACTGCACTGCTATGCATTCAACAGCTCAATACCAATAAAGTGCAGTTATTCTACCTACAAAATTAGAATTAACTTTGGGGTTAATCAATTTATAATTCGATCAAATCAAAGTTTAGCGGGCAACTCTACAAGACACCTAAATCTCTTCAGTATAAATGTATTTTCTACTTAAAGTACTTTCAGCAAACCCTTATGAACTTTGAGCCAGACAGGACATAATAATAGCAGCGAGCAGAATACCTGATAATGATTTGCTTTGTGTGCCCCTCAGTGTTTTTGACAGCTGGAAGATTATATATAATGCATCCTATGAACAGGAATAAAGAATAAATACGTCTTCTTTCAACTAAACTCTTATATGAAGCTTTTTATTACAACACATACAATCTACTAATCTTCCTCCTCACTAGGGTTGCTTTCCTTTTCCCATATCTGTTTAATATACAGTGAGACCTCTGTAAAGTTATGGATCAATAGTGTTGTTCCTCTCCTGCTCTCAGTGGTTTCGCAGTGCTGTGATCAAAGAAAACGCCATGCCGGAAGGCCTGATGACCCTCCTCTTCTCCAACATCGACCCCATCTATGAGTTCCATCGAGGCTTCCTTAAGGAGTTAGACCAGAGGCTGGCTCTCTGGTACGCCCCACCATCTCTGTGTCATACCATGTGTGCATAAAACCTCTGGGGAGATGCTAATAACGCAGAAATCTGTCTGTTTCCACAGGGAGGGACGCTCTAATGCTCACGTCAAAGGAGACTACCAGAGAATCGGCGATGTGATGCTGAGGAACATGTGTGCTCTAAAGGTGAGGATGCTTTGTTGTCGCCTTCACTTTACACGTCTGATAGTCACACAGAATGTTTTGGATTTCATGCGGTTCATTGTTCTCCTCAGGAGTTCACCAGCTTCCTACAGAAACACGACGAGGTGTTGACGGAGCTGGAGAAAGCCACCAAGAGGCTGAAGAAGCTGGAGACGGTCTACAAAGAGTTTGAGCTGCAGAAAGTCTGCTACTTGCCCCTCAACACGTTCTTGCTCAAGCCCATCCAGCGCCTCATGCACTACAAACTCATCCTGGAGAGACTGTGCAAGCATTATTCTCCATCTCACAGAGATCACGACGACTGTAAGGGTGAGTTGTCGACACCTCATGCCCTCTTTCTTGTTAGTTTTTCATCTATAAGGCTTTTATTTTGAAACAGCTACATGTTCACGGGGGGTCAGAGGGTAGCAGTTCTCTTTTAGTGGTACTTGGTGTATAAAACTTTATGGAAAAACACCTGTATGTTACCTTAATATATTGACATCTGCACTAACATGCAAATGATGCTTTATATTTAGTTTGTCTAACAATTTTCATACACAGAATTTGGCTTTCCCTATAGTTATTGATTCCTTCCAGTCTGTCGGGCCGGTCTGTTATCAGGTGAATATTATGTAGTCTGAACTTGATACAAAGGTAAAAGAAAAAGGATGAAGGTGAAAGAGTTTTCCCTGCCTTTCTTTAGGCTTCACGATCTACCTATTCATTTGAGGGATGGCAGTAGCTTTAAGCTGCAGCAATGGGAACCAAAGGGGATGCCGGGAAACCAAAACGCAGTGGCCTGCAGTGAAAAGTTGAAGCAGAAAAAAATGTAAAGGTCTGCAACACACTCCAGCACAAGGCACAGTGCCTGTGTTTTTTCTCATCTAGCTGCTGCTTTGCTTTCAAGTGCAACTGGAAATGTAGAGATAATTAAAAAAAAAAAACTCTGAAAGAAAACAGTTGAAATCACTCAAATGGGCCATTAAAATGACGCCCCAGACTGAAGCACAACTGTGTGTTAATCGTCTGATTGCCTGATTTGGTTCAATTAAATAAAATCTTATTTATACAGCCCAGAATCGTCAATTTGTTTCAAAGGGCTTGACACCCTGTCTTCTTTGACAAGGAAAAGTCCTTAACCGGGAAAAAAAAGAATAATCTTCAGTATTGACCTTTGTGTGAATACAGCCTTACTGTGAGTTTAGTAACTGTACCTAAATGATCCTTATTATCCTTAATACTTGGCTGGCTATTTAGCTTTTACTTCAAATCATTGTTAATCATTATAAGAGTAATTTAATAATTTAAAACTTCTAAATACCAAATATCAGAAATGTGAAAATAAAAATGTACATTTTCTCAGAGTGAACTGAGCGAGTTTTTGAAAATGTCTCTTCTCGTGTCTCTGATAAGATGGAAAGAAGACAGTGATGCAAGTATTTTGGACTCACATCATTTTTGCTTCCTTGCAGAGGCTCTGAAGGAAGTGGCTGAGATCGCCACTCAGCTCCAGAGCAGTCTGATCCGGCTGGAGAATTTCCAGAAGCTAACGGAGCTGCAGAGAGACCTGATCGGGATAGAGAACTTAACAGCACCAGGCAGGGTGAGTGCAGTGACGCTGAGCGGAGGGTAGGGGGTGCTGGGAAACTGAGTATCTGACAGCCTTCTGTTCTCAGGAGTTCATACGAGAGGGTTGTCTGTACAAGCTGACCAAGAAAGGACTGCAGCAAAGGATGTTTTTCCTGGTTAGTACAAAACTACAATTACTATGATGAAGCTTCATGATTAGGAATCAGTGTGCTTAACTTAATGTTCCTGCTGTCTCTTCAGTTCTCAGACATGCTCCTCTACACGAGCAAAGGTGTTACAGCGACCAATCAGTTCAAAGTGCATGGTCAGCTGCCCCTTCATGGCATGATCGTGAGTATAAGATCTGCTTCACCTTCCAACTTCTTCTAACCTCCTCTAACATTTTTTTCCTCGTTAACCTTCATCAGTCCCGTAGAGACCCCACTCCAGCTCTAGCTACGCTATCAGAGGAATAGTAATACATGATGGTGTGATGTGTAGGTGTTCAGTATTCACTATGGTAGTGTGTTGAGAAGGGAGGGCCTGGGTCTCCTAACGTTACATGTCTCTGCTTCACTCCTGGCTGCAGCTCATAGTGCTGGACGCCCCGGTAAGTCCTCTGAGCTCTGCCAGCTTGGATGCCCAAACCCTACCCTTCTTCTCCCATGCGTGTGTAGACAGATCACCAAGAACATAGCAGATTACTCAACATATCAGTACGTCAAACCACAATTCAACCATAGTCATCTGAAATGATAAGCAGGAAATACTGATGGTCCTTCTTGCAAAAAACATATAGATATGTTGTGATTTGGACTTGGTGCTGATAGTAGGATAAAATAAGGACATGAACTCATGTAGATGCTCCTGTAGAGAATCTTTGGCAGGTCTGTCTGTGACTCGAGTCAGACTTCCCGAATATGTTTCCCTCTTTATTCCTAAGCTTAACCCTCTGAATCCCAAAATCAGCTGGCTGGTTTGAAAGGTGTGATTGTGTTTTGTTTTTATTCACCAAAATGACAACATTTATCATAACCAGCAACTATAAAAACTAAACTTATTGTCATATTTTCATATTTATGGCAGTCCTTGAACAGGTCATGTGTGATGAAGGCTTCTTTCATGAAAAGTAACTGAAAGTAGCTCATCAAAATCACTTCATTCTGTATGTCTCAATTAAAATGTTGCTAAAATTAAATTGAGATGTTGTTAAAATGTAAATAGGAACACTTTTTGAAAATAAAACAAAAAACAAAGACATTCAAGAACTTTATTTGTTCTCTTATTTGTTTTTTTATTTATTGCACTATAACTGTGTTAAACTAAATAAAATATATTAGTGAATTATATATAGTGAAAAATGAGACCACAGTGAGGAAAAGATGACCAACCCGAACCATAAAACTGCTTGTGGTTCAGAGGGTTAAACCATTTATTGTAAACAAATGTGTTCTCGATTGACTGCTTCTAAAGCTGGGCTAATATTTTGTGGCTTTCTCTTTTGTTTTCAGGTTGAGGAAAGTGAAAATGAGTGGTCAGTTCCCCACTGCTTCACCATTTACTCCGCTCAGAGGACCATTGTCGTGGCTGCCAGGTGAGAAGGGGAATGAAAAGTGAAAGTTGTGTATTGTTAACTATAGTGTTACTGTAAATGGTGCACAGTGAACCATTTGTTATAAATTCACTGTGAAATTTGACTATTGGAATTATTAAATGCAAGTACATGAAAACCTTTCCATTACATTCATTCATGTTATTTGTAATTGCATTTCTAATCTGTACTATAAATCCACACTATTAGTCACCATGTGTACTTCAATTCAGCGTTTGCGCTTCTGTCTGTGTGTTTGTGATCTCAGCTCTAAGGTGGAGATGGGGAAGTGGATTGAGGATCTGAACTTGGCTATTGACCTGGCCAAAAAGTCCCAGGAGAAATCCAGCATCTTCCTTGACGCTGGACTCGGCGATCACTCCAACCGTAAGGGCTTCTCTTGCCTCAGTCTTACCTGAAGATGTACTGTACTTATTAACCTTCTTTATGCTTTCCTCAGCTGAATGAGATTTTTTAAAAAGCTTTTCCTCGGGTTATAGCACACATTGAAATGCACAGTTAATATCCCTTCCGTCCAAACAACTTCCTGTCCCGCCCCCTCCTCCCCCCTCAGGATCGTCTGATGAGGTTTCTCTGGAGCAGGAGTCGGAGGATGACATGAACTCCTCCCGTACATCATTGGACAAGCAGACACACCACCGTGCCAACACCACCATGCATGTGTGCTGGCACCGCAACACCAGTGTGTCTATGTCTGATCACAGCCAGGCTGTGGAGGTACTCCTCCTCCACCCACATTAAGACACACATTCACACGCATTAACACATCCACACACTCACACACACACAATCAGGATTCATCACCACGACATCGGTGGATTCAAGACAAAGCACTGTCATCAGTCTGGGGTCCATGTCTGCATTTCACCTTTTCTTTCTAACCTTTTCAGTTTCCTTTAATATCCCTCCTTCTTCCCTGGTGACAGTGTTAATATCCTGCCGTTCTACTGTTTGACCCAAGCATGTTCTGGAAGACTCTTTGTTCTCGATTTCTTCTGCAGTTTGTAGGATATTAATAATGTGCATGCAATTAATAACTTCTCTGACACTTTCTTACCCCACAGACCTGGAGGACTTCCTAACCACTCTTTTTTCCTCTCTAAGCTAACATGCTAACACTTTTCTTTCTCTACACCTTTCCTTCTTTTTATTTCTTCACCCTCTCAGTCTACGGCTCTCCGGCTATCTCACCAGAGCTTCCTCCTCGCTATCTCCTCGGTCAGGGCCAAAGACCAAACACCATCACACATGTTTGTTGGTACCGAAACCAGAACCTCTCTCTCACTGATTACCTGCGCATGAACCAGGTACTAAAGCCACAGGCCATGTCGGATTACTACACAAAGCCCATTTATTGTATGGTCATCCATTCCAACCTATACCCTATAACGGCACATATCAGCCAGCATGTGTACAGATACCAACAGGCCTTTGATAGATCACTATTTTGTAGTTGGAGCATGACAACCTTTTACCAGCCCTTATTAATATACATTTTTCAATGTAAACACAACAAAATGTTGCAGCCAAGTACTCGCACACAGACACAAATCACTGACTGTCATTCTGAGTTCATGATGCACCATCAGCTACACTCTCTGCATTGTGGCTGTCTAACCTTGATCTGTTGTGTGCAGAACCAGCTCTCGGGTTACCTCCTGAGGAAGTTTAAGAACAGTAACGGCTGGCAGAAACTCTGGGTCGTTTTTACCAACTTCTGCTTGTTCTTCTACAAGACTCACCAGGTCAGCAAACACAACGTGCTATCAATTATTTCTGCGAGAGTGAAAGACATTAAAACTGTGTAACTGAGGTGAGTGTCTGTGTTTGCAGGACGACTTCCCGCTGGCCAGCCTCCCCCTGCTCGGCTACACTGTCAGCACCCCCGAAGAGTCGGACAGCATTCACAAGGAGTACGTCTTCAAACTGCAGTTTAAGTCCCATGTTTACTTCTTCCGCGCAGAGAGCGAGTACACCTTTGAAAGGTACATGACTTGTTCTAATCCCCAGAATATTTCAGTACATTCCACATGTTAAAGTCACGCAGTAACGACTTTAAACCTGCTGTCGCGTCTCCACAGATGGATGGAGGTGATCAAGAGTGCAGCCAGCACTACGGGCCGGATGAGCCTGCTCATACCCAAAGGAGGTCCCATGGAGATCAACGGAAACTGATTCAAACTTCGTGTATCTGGAGGCTGGGCCTCTGGGACATCACAAAGACGATCCAGTCTCATTCTCGGTGTAATTTTCATGTGAAGGGAAGACGATAATAACTGGAGACTGAAAGATGCTGCCAGTTTTAAGTGTTAACATTTGTCAGCCTAAGGATTCAATTCTAATGGCAAGTTTATTGATTAATGATGTAAATGATAACATTTCAGTATACAGGATATAATGAAAGGGAGACATGTACATTTTGGTCAGTTTTTGCATGTGTACTGCTCAGTTCACTGCTGGGAAATACTGTTATATGGGACCAACTCCAACACAAAGGGCTTAAATTCAGGCTTTTTGAAGGACTTTTCTCTTTATTAGCACATGGTGACTGAAGCTTTGTCGGGTACAGCAGTGTGCTGTGACAGATGATACAGTATGTGGAAAATGAAGGAACATGATAGTATGTGCTCTCTGCATTGAAAGAGTCAGAGATGTGTGTGAGAGAGATGAGGGCGAGCAGAAAGTTCATTGGGATGTTGGATGAGTTCGCTTTATGGAGATCCATGGGAAGTTTTGAGAAATTCACGCTGCTGTTCAGACAGTGACGAGGTTTTGGTTCGGAAAAGTTAGCAATTTTCTGAGTTTTAAATGTATAGTTCAGAATTTTTTGAGGTGATGTTGTACTTTTCCACAGTGTGTTACCCCCCGTATGGAGATGCAGACAGGAGTACTGACATGAAAGCTAAGTAATGTACTGCAGTGGACAGTTGTAACAGCAAAATGTATTTTAGCGCCCTAAAAATCGATCGTTTTGTCAAAGCCACCAGACTCTGTAGACAAAACTGTAATTTTACCGAGCAGAACAGAGGAATAGTTGGTCTCACTCTCCCCAGATCGGTTATTTTGTTTGTGTTATTGCATAACTTTAGTGTTTTAAAGGGTTATTTCAGATTCACAAAAGTCACACTATAACACAGACTTATTGATCGAGGCAGCAGTAGACCAGCAACTCCTGTGTTCTGCAAGGTGAAATTACTGTTTTTGTCAAAGGAGGAACTGATGCTGATTGCTGTTATTTTAAGGAGGTTAGAATAGTTTTTGCTGCGGTCCGCGTCCTCAGCAGAACATTGCTTATCTTCGGTGCCGGTACTCCTTTCTGCTTCTCCAAACTGGGAGCGTGCCGACCACCACCTGCTGTAGATGATACACTGACTACGGATAAGTACCTCACAACACAACTTCAATCAAGCCAAACTATCCCTTGAAGAACCAACATGTGTGAACTATTAGTAGAAGCAGTATTTATTTCTCTTTGAGGCTTTTTTTCCTGTTAATGGAAGGATGCAAAGGATGTTTGGAATGTTATAAAGGGAGCTGTTCTGCTTAAATCTTTAGTTAGGAAGCATTATGGCCAGTTTGGTGCTACATTTCTCTCTTTAATATCAAATGTAATCAAATGTATCCTGTTTTTATTTTTGCATAGGGATAACAACTTGAGGAAATATTGTGCAGTGGTTACTTTAGTGATTACTCTGTGTAAAAGTTGCAGATTTCCCTTCTAAAAGCAAACCAGACGAACATATTTTGGAGTAACTGTACTTGGTGGCGATGATGTCTTGCTGTGTGTCGCACCATTTTAGACAAATGGGAGCTGATGTATGGGAGACAACAATGACGCTTATTGTCAGTTATTTAGTGCGCTTCATGCACCCGTTGTATTTTTTGGTATTTTTTTTGTATGAAGACTGGAATCTTTGCCCTTTGAGTGTGTGTGTGTGTGTGAGAGTGTGTGTGTGTGGAGAAGCCACTGGAGCTGTAACGTAAGGTGATGATAGAGGTCATCTCCAAAACCATCTGACATTCTGTGTGTGTAAGACTGACTGTTGCACAGGCAACATACAGTTTGTTCCTCCTATTTATTGTTTAGCATGTCATCAGGGCCATGCTCCTGAAAGCCCCCATGTAGTCTCCATGTTATTCCATTGAAAACCTAACAAATAAAATATCTTTCTGTGAAAATGTGTTTTACATGCTGTGTGTTGCAGTTTTCTCAGATAATATCTGATAGCCAGCAGACCTGTAACAAATGTCCAGTGTTAGACTTTTATATTTTAGGGATTTACT
>CAFUXE010000135.1:696164-732207 GCA_903364295.1 Serranus cabrilla | reverse complement strand
AACTGAGTCAGGGCAATAGTAAAATACCGTATAAACACCTCAGCTAATACATGGGAAAATGTGCTACTAAGATGACGTCAAAGGAAGGTAATGAAAGAAAATAAATCACTGAGCCCTTTCGTGATCAACTAGTCTGCCTACGGTTCTAAACAAGGATCTGCAAATCAGTCAGCAGCCATAAACAAAGCAGGGCATTCCTCTGGCATGTTGAAACAGCGTGAACACTGGGTGGGGTGGCTTCCCCTGAAATGACAATATTACTCGTCTGCCAAAGAAACCTATTCAAATGATTATCTGTTAGGGAGTGGAGCAGCAGGTGTGTGGCTGCTCACGCTCACACTGTTTCAAAACAACATTTTGCTTTTTGCTGTGTGTGCTGCACTTTATACATTTACTCCACTGCCTTTATCTCACAGGTCTTGTTAATACACAGTTGGGAGATAACAATTTGATAAGTTCTTAAAGTATGTTGCATTCCTTGTGGGAACTAAGAGAATGCAATGTGTCGCTTATCATAAGCTAACTCTAATCACTGCACTCTCACTGGATTAGTGTGTCTCAGAGGGAACACATGATAACTGACCTTCCTCATTCAAAATACAATATAACACCTGACTGTGTGCTCTTACCTTATTTGCTCCTGTTAGGGTAAAACACTATAGGAGGCTGTATAGAAATGCTGAGTCATGAGTGCAACAGCCCAACCCCAACCTCAATGAAAAAAAAAAAGTTTCAGTGAGTCTATCTCTGTCCAAAGGTGATCAAAGCCTTTTCACCCAGTCTTTATGCTAAGCTAACAGCTGTTAGCAGTAGCTTCATTTTTAACAGACAGGCATGAGAATGGTATCGATCAGCTCAATTAGATTGTGGAAACAGTTGTATAAGCTATTATTTTTGTGGCTCTGGCCAAAGCTTTTTAAATGGGAAATGTAACCCTGATGATATCACAGTGATGTCATCAGGGTAGTCTTAGCATGGGTTTGGAGAGTAACATTTTAAATGGAGTTTAAAAGGTGTGGGTGTTTACCAGGCAGGAGTCTCAGGACAAGGTTGGTTGCATTATGGGAAATGTAGGCTTTTAGAAGTTTAACCTGTACTGGGCACCACAGGAATTCTTAAACCTGGAAGTAAGTTAGCATTTAAGTGCCCC
This sequence comes from Serranus cabrilla, assembly GCA_903364295.1. NCBI lineage: Eukaryota > Metazoa > Chordata > Actinopteri > Perciformes > Serranidae > Serranus > Serranus cabrilla. The sequence goes on along the minus strand of CAFUXE010000135.1, from coordinate 731,057 downwards.
GGGGTCTGTCTTCTCAAATGAGGATTTTGAATGGGTTGTTGGTTAGATGCCTGAAATAAGATGTGTGGTTAACACAAACTGAAAAGTCGTTTACGTTTTATTGTACGACATAAATACATTAGTAAACACCCCCACTTGTGAATTTTGAAGTTTTGACGTGTCCTTAAAAAGGCGGTTGTTGCTAACAAGTGGCTAACTGAGAATACAGTGGTTGTCGAGGACATTAAACCTCCTGCAAACTCTTTAAGATTTTAGATTAGGTTAATAAACACTTAATTGGGCTATGGTTTCACTAGCTTGTCCAAACCACTGGTTAGCTTGTTGGAGAGAGTCTGAAGCATAACTGTAGGGGTGTTGAAGTCAGTAGCATAACGTTAGCTTTTTACTTCTGTCGGCTGCAATAATGCTTCAAACATCGTCCAAGTGGTGTTAATTTGTGAAGATTATCCTGCTGAACAAAATGTGAAACATCAGAAATGTGTGTTTGCCACAGAGCTTGCATTGAGCATTGGGATGTTGCTTCAGGGTTGGACTACAAAATACATATTTCTCTCACAAGTCCCCCAAGTGAGAAACTGAATTTTTGGAGTGCCACTTTAATATGGTATTTTTCTCCTATATCTTGCCAAAATCTGTCATTTTGAGTATTTTTTATTAGTAGTATTTGTATTTAAATTTATAGTACTGTGAGCAACATGTGACCTTCTAACTTTTAAAAAAAAATAATTTTATAATTTTTTAAATCTCTGTGTGTTGGCTGTATGAGTTGGGATGGGGGCGGGGCTTGTGTTGGTCTGCTTATCTCCGCCTTTCCATTGGACTTCACAATAAGTGCCCTTAGAAGGAAAGCCTGTCAGACTATAATCTGGAGAGCATTTTTTACTGAGTGGCAGCAAATCTTCAGTTCATAAAAGTCAGAAACCACTTTTCTACTCAATGACGAGTTAGGACGGATAATGGGCTACTTTAGTATGGGCGCGTTAGCCTATTAATTCCGGGGGTAAGTGTAATTTAATTGTCCTTACCTTCATTATAAACGAGTCTGAACGGACTATGTGTAACTTTGTAGATTCCTGCAAAACTTTTCTGGTGTAGTGTCAAACTTTTCCTCGCCTGACTGTCCCGGCTCTCCAAGCCTGGGGTTTATATAACGTGCAGCTTCAGCAGACTGACTGCGTCGGACAGTTTTTTTCAGGCCACCAAAAGATGTCTACAAACTAATCCGCGCGTTTGTTATGCAGGATAATCTCCATAAATCTCCCTACCTACTAGAAAGGGACGGACAGGGGGGGAGTGTGCCGGGGAGAAGTGACCGCTGCGAGAGGCGCTGGAGGCTGGGAGGTGAGCAGCGCAGTCCGCGGCGGATGACAGGACTGGGGCATGGAGATGTTGCGCCGCTCTTCTGTGTTTGCGGCTGAAGTGTTTGACCGATCGCCCACCGACAAGGAGCTGGTGTCCCAGTCCAAAGCATTGTGTAGGGACTACATCCACTCCAGGCTGAACCGTGCCGGGATAGGCTGGTCTAAGCCTGAGCACGGACTGGCTGCATCAGGTGGGGCGCTGGGGGAGATCTCGTCGGTGCTGCTGTGGCTGGGTAAGTGTTGGGAATGATGGTCTACCAATCAACTTTATGTTAGAATGTATGGTCACCCTCACATGTGATATCTAGCTACAGCATTCAAAGGCATATAGTAGTATTATTTTATTGGTTTTATTCAAAGTGTGATATTCCTACAGAAGGTTATATTTACACCATGGGGGGCACGGGGGTCACGTGGTCGGTGTTTTTTCATGACATTTAGCGACTTTAACTGCAGTTTAGTGTTTAAACATGCACCCGTCTGTCAGTTAACTTTATGGCAAGAAAAAAATGAAGACACGTGAACAGACAGAGGTATATCTCTTTCTTGTGAATAAGACAACTTAAAAGAAAAACTAATCATTTTAGGACATCTCATAGAGAAACAGTGGAGCATACAAAATTTTAAAGATTCTTATATGACTAAATGACCATGACCTCAATAACCCTCTATGATCCCGTTTGACGTCAGAAATATGTTGTTGGATTGCCTTTTCATTTTCACTGGAAGACCCTGAAGTGATTCCCGGGAATCCCTTGAAAGAAATAGACAGAGTTTCCTTCAGGTAATATTTGGGATGTTTGCCCAGTATGAAAACTGATAGGTGGAACTTCCTGTTTGAGGTATCGCTTTATCGTTTGCGGTTATCACTCCACCTCCAGTTTAGGAAGGTATGCAATTAACTAGAAATTCAGATCTAACAGAGACTGAGTTTCAGCCAAGGGGGATGTTTGGGAACAGTTTCAGGCAGTTAGAATCCCAGATGAGTTACAAACTGCGGTCAAAACCCAGTTGGAAAACCAGAATCTATTGAAGATTAGATGGATTATTTTTTTTAAAGTTTGTTTCCTTTAAAAGTCTGCTGAATATGAAGTCATTCTGAGTCACAACAAGGCATGAACTACTCATAAATGAAAGTAATCATCTTGATGAAATGTCTGTTATGTCTCTATCCATCTCTGAGTGAGTTTACACAATGGGGATTAAGCCACAGGCCCACTGATTAAAGCCTTTTATATGCAGGATTATAAACTGGGTGTCTGTGGTGACACTTTCAGGAAAAAGCCATGGTATAACTTTCCCAGTGCAACCTTTTTTAAGGGTTCGGAGGTCATTCGTTTTATCTGCAAATAACCACTAGGATCATGATGATACTGTATAGGGTCAAATTTAGACATCCCAACAATCTATTTTCATTTTCCACATGTGGACTACGTTTAGCAGCACTAAATTTCTTTGCCATCCCTAATGGCGGTTTACTCTGTCCGGGTAATTTCTGGGCATGACCATTTGGGATTTGGCATGAAGCTACTAAAATAGCAGACTTGGAAATAAAAACAGTGCAAATATACTTTTACTGTCATTTAGCTGGGGAGCAGGAATATTGTGTTTACAAACAGTTTGCAACAAATACTGCATAATATACCTTTACATGTATAGTGAGGCATGTAGTTTTTGCTAAACAGTTACAGTTACAAATGAAAATAATGGGGTTAATCCTAAACTATTTTTTCGCATTTAGATAAAATACTAAGCTATTGTTTCAGTAGCATGAGCATGAGTTGCTACTCATGAGTAGCAAAAGTAATAAAGTCATTAAAGTTACGCAGTTGTCTGCAATACCACGTTATTTATTTAAAGCTAACCTTAGCTGCTATTAGCTAGCCTACTATAAGCTAATGGTAATACCAGACAAAGTGAGGCTGTCGCAGCAAGTCCACTCAGGGTGGTGAATCAAGCAAAGTCAACTCTTCATTTGTAAAAGGAAAAATGTGTTATTGCTGTCATCACAGCTTACATAGTTTTAATTTCAGTGTGCTTATAACCTAAATCAGAAGCGATGCAGTCAATAGAAATGCTTTTGATTAATTTTAGTCTCTTATGTTTTTTTGCCAGGTGATGAGTTGGAGTACCTTCGACCCAACGTTTACCGCAACGTAGCACGACAGCTCAACATCACTGTGGCGTCAGAGAGTATTGTGTCTGACGCTTTCCTGGCTGTGGCTGCAGACATTTTCTCCACAGGTAGGTCCACATCAAAATCCAGTTGTGCTATAAATCAAGCCATGCATGCAGGCCTGCATCATGGGAACTTACTTTAGTGCTTTGTTATCAGGTACAAACTTGAAACAAAGGAAGATTACAGGGCGTTTGTTTCTTTTAGGGAAGTATGTTGTCATTGGGAAGGAGGAACTTCAGAGCTTGATATAATACAGTAAAGATATTTAAATGTTTGGTGAACTTCAATTTACATTTCCCCCCTGAAAATCAGCTGGTTCCAACCTACTCTTTCATATAAACTCCTTTCCTGCAGGGTGAGTCTCCAGTTAGTCAGAGACGTTTTGCTGCAGTCATTATCCCCTTACAGGAAAGGGACCGTAGGGAAACATTCAGTCCTTATTAGGTTAACATGTTGCTAGAGCGAGTGATTGTTACAGACAGTTTGGACCCCACCCAGGGAGTTCATGAGCCTCAGCTTGTTTATACCTCAGGGACTGTGACAAAACAACCTACCACAAAAGCAATAAGGAGTTACTGAAGAAAGTCAAACTAGCTTGGTCCTTAGAAAGTGCACAAGATATTAAAATCATAAACGTCACCTGTATCCAAACATGCTCTTGGATTTACAGTGCAGTTAGATTTTAGTTTCAGTCTACAGGTTGAAAATGTAGCCCTCAACGGTTACAGAGTAAAGACATCCAGTAAAGCTGACAGTCGAGACACATCACTGTGTGAAGAGGAAGTCATGGAAAGTGACCACAAAGATATCAAACGTGTATGTGCTCAGTCACAAATGTCATGCTGCTTTACACAAGATAAACTGCTGCTAAAACGGAGCATGTCTGAAATATTAACAATGGCCAAGCCTCAGTTCCCCTTATCTATACAGAGCCTTCAGTGTCTTATAGCTCAACTTTTTATTGCTTCAAAGCACTCATAGCTGTGTTTAGTTAAAAAAAAAAAACTCTGATAAACCTGGTGTAAACTTCCTGTGCATTGCCAAATAATGGCAGACAAACACAGTTAGTGAATAGCTGGCAAAGATAGTGGAGAATTCAGCAGCTGTAATAAGAGCCAGATGTTTCCCTCAGGAGTTGGTGGAGACCAGAGATAAGAGGAGAGAATCTTGGACTTGTTAAAGGTATAATATGTCATTTTTATGCTGTCTTAAGGGACTAATCCTATAATGTATATTTTATTTAGTTCTATACTTATTTTATCCCAGATGTTTCAAACCAGAGAAATCTAAATTGTAATCATTTGGTAACCAGTCAATGGTGTCAGAGCCCCTTAGCTAGTACATGCGTCAGCGTTGTGACTTTTATCCAGTGTTAGACACATTTCTACAATACATTGTTTAGATCTTAGCCATGTTAACTATGTTGAAGGATTTCAGTCATACATTGTCCAGATCTTAAGTTATCAGATAAACACATTGAGCAAACATTAGTGAACAGGGTGCTCTTTGTCCATCGGATAGTGTTGGAGAAACACTGATTTTAATGTAATGCTTTAAAAAATTACATGTTGTTTGTTTAAGTGGCACATGGCTCCAAGTGAATGCTGATGATATTCTGCCTGCTGGATGATTTTATATATGGAAGTGAAGTAACGTAACACTGATTTTAATTCAAAGAATGACCTTTTCCTAAACCTAACACAGTAGTTTTGTTGCCTAAACCTAACAAAACTGCAACCTTTTTATCATGGTAACCACTGTGGCCGTTCCATTTAGGTATAAGTGCAGGGTACTAATTTAGGAGACAGTCCTATAGGTTGTATTAGAGGGTAGGAACAAACAACTTACACGATTCTAAGAGTTGCAGGATTTGGAAAATGTGTGTTACAAAGTGAGAGTCTGGAGTTTGAAATATGGAAGCATTTAACAGAAAGTTGTTACACAAGACACAGTTGTGTTGCATTATGAGAAATATTGAATCCATCATTGTTAGAGCTTGATGTAGCTGCCAGACTTCCCAGATGTCTGTTGCAAGTCTTTTATGTTTTAGCTGCCCCTTATTGGGACACTCTTTTAAAAGTTGGTTTTAAACTTCTATTCTAAACTCTCCATAAAACAGAGGCCAGGATTACATCTGCACCCAGTGTAGATTTTCCAGATTAAACAGAAACATGGCCTCCATTGTTGAGATTCTAGGAATGAATCAGACGACAGTTACAGAAGATGGATGGAGTTGCGGCTCAGTTTGTATGTGTTGGACATGTAAACACTGCAAAAATAGTCTGAAAGCTTTGACTGTAAATGGTGCTGCGGCAGAAAGCTTTATTCAACACGTGAAGTAGGTTGGAAAAATGATCTGCTCTCTAATCTAGTGAGGCGTACTGCCTTCCTGCTGCCCTGAGCCCTGTGTTTGGGTGTTCCTCTCTGTGGGACAGACAGGCATGCAGGCCTAATGCCTGGCTGCTGCTCAGGTTTTTTTTATTTGTTCATCCATCTCTGAAGAGAGCTGCTGGCAGACGTTTGCTGCACTGAAAACTCCTCAGAAAGAGAAGAGTAACTCCACTTTGATTTACCATTTTCCAAGAATTCTCAAATAATGGTTTGTTTTTTTCTAACAGTCCTACTAATTGTGTGTCTCTTGTCAGGTGTGACATGGGGAAAGGTGGTTTCTTTGTATGCTGTGGCTGGAGCCTTGGCAGTGGACTGTGTTCGCCATGGTCACCCAGCTATGGTCCATACCATTGTCGACTGCATGGGGGAGTTTGTCCGCAAAAGCCTGACCTCCTGGTTAAAAAGGAGAGGGGGCTGGGTAAGGAAAACATATTTTTTTTAACCTGGTCACTTGCTGTTTGAGTGTTATTGATGAAATAAATCCAAGGCCCGTGATTTCAAATGTTAAACTGAAGGTGCTGAGTTTTCTATACTGTATGTCAAGCTTACTGTAAAACCAGTAAACCCACCACATTTGATTGTTCTAAGTTCAATTGTCTGACAACAATTAATCCTTTGGGGGTCACAGACTATTTTTTTTCATTCAGTCATTGTTTAGTCTGATTATCTAGTTGATTTGTAAGGTTTTTCAAGGTATTCAGCTAATCTCTATGCTAATGCTAATAAAAAGCCATAATTGTTGTTGATGATATCATATTGGTTCTAAGATTACATTTCATTCAGTGAGTTCCTTCTCTTTTGCTCTGAGCACTGACTGATTACCTGCATGCAGTCAAAGCACACTTACATTTGATTGGTCAACACAACTCAGACTACAAACAAACTAGAAACTGAAAATTGAATACTATGGTACCACTGATAGCAAAATCTTGTATATGCAAATGTGTGTATAGAGATTAAAGGAATATTATTTTGGGCTTGAATTGATAAAGTAAGTAACTCATGCTCTGATTTCATATATATATATATTGTGTGGGTAGATGGGTGTGTTATACAGTCCACTGATTATCTTTGTGATTCAGTCATTAGTCATAGGCTCTAAAATAATATCACAAGATAGTGAAAAATAGACACTATAATTTTCCAGTGCCCAAGGTGACTTCTCTTAATAGCTAATTTTAAACTGTTAAATGTTAAGCAATGAAGGCAGCAAATATTCACATTTGAGAAGCAAGAACTATCACTTGGTTCAATTGGTGCAATTGGTATTACAAGAGAGGACGGGGCAGTGCTAGCTGGTTAGCATGCTAATTTCAGTAGACATCTCTGCAACACAATACATAGACATCTTTAACTTAACATCAAACTGTCACTTCTTCACACTCTGTCAATAATTAAGGCTTTGAAATACTTTCTGTGTTCAATGCGCACTTGTAGACTTGTAGAGGTCACCAATGCACAACTGGTATAAGTATGCAGCTGTGGATACAGAATGTGGAAAGTATGTCAAAAAATTATACATTTTTTGCAATGCGATGCCATGACTCACCCTTCTGTGCGTCTGACTGGCTTATACTTGATGCTTTCATTGGTTGGGTTGGTAATGTTTAAGAATGAGGAGTGAGATTGGTTAATACACTGGCTAATATGAGAGAAAAATATCAACTGACTGCTGAGTGGTTACAACAGAAAATATATTACCATATACTAAATCAGGCCTAAAATTGATGTATGGTTACAGATGACCATATGAAGATTAAAACACATTGATAATATTACACCATATCTCCACAGCTTCAGACAGAATAGTAAATGTGTCTTCTATTGAAACCCATCAATGGGAAAAGCCTGTCTGATACAATCCTGCAGAAACAATAAAGTGCATAAGAAGGAACAAGGCCTGGCAGCGTGCCTCTGTCTATGTTCTGCTCTGCTGGAAACAGAATAACAAGTGGACAAACGTGCCCATGTACTCAGAAACAAGGCACCCAAGTCAGTTTGTTTTGAAGAGAAGTGGAGTGTGACAAAACGAAGAGCAATGCATTGTATAACTGACCTCATCAGCACAAATGAGGGACCTGCCGCAGTTAAAACTCTAATAATATTCCTACACTGGGAGGTGATGTCAGCATGAAAGAAACCTAAACAACACTGTGTGATATGAAGGATCTGGAGAGGGAGAAGTGTTTAGTGTCAGGGCTGACACTGAACTGTGCTCTCTGTGGAATCTCATTGTCTATCAAAGTGTTATATAAGTAGTTTTTTGAACTAAGCATTGCTGAGACTACAGAGGGGGTTTTGGCTCTGCAATAACATATTTGTGGGCACGTCTTTTACTGCAGATTCTGAGAATATTGACAAATCAAGAACACATGTGGGATTTATAAGGGCTTTTGCTGAGTGTTTTTTTGCTTTAAATATAACTTTCTGTTTCAGTCTGAATTTAGCAAGTAATCTCTGTGTCTTCTCTGCTGCTATAGGTGGATGTAACAAAATGTGTGGTGAACACTGACCCAAGCTTCTGCTCTCACTGGCTGGTGTCTGCAGTCTGTGCCTTTGGACACTATCTGAAGGCCACTGTGTTATATCTCCTCAGGGAGAAGTGAAAGACAAAGTCACACACTGGATTTTAGCAGACACCATCACCATCACCACCACCACTCCACTAAAGTATCCACTGCTTTGGATTATGTTTACACTTGTTTGCACTGAGCCTTTATGGATGCACACCTATCCCTCCACAGAAAACAGACTTTCCCTGCTTGTTCTGCTTCCTGTGTTATTTTGTGTATTTATTGTTTGGTTATGTAATGGCACACATTGGATGTGAATGTATACAATCACCAACTGTTTTTCCCCAAACAGCAGGACTGCCAAGTTACTGCTTGGCTGGCAGTGGTTTGGCTGCCCCTAATGGTAGAGAAGTGTAGCTACTGTAACTGAAAATACTCCTCTGGATCCTGAGCTCATTCATGAGGCCTTGGTCTTACTAAAATGTGCAAAAATCTGCACTTCTCACCCTGATGGTATTCAAGGCCTAACAGACTACTACATGCCAAATTGTTTTCTTCTAACTTAGGGACTGTATTAAAATAATGAATTAAAGGTGGGCTACATGGTGTTGTAGCAGTTGCAGGATCTTCTCCCTCTAGATTTTTATTTTACATCCACAATTCCTAAAAAGCTTGGACATTGTCTAAAACGTCACTAAAAGTGTGTCTTAATTAGCAACTCCTTCACTGTACAAAGACAATATATATCTCTAATTGATACATTTTGTATTTTGTAAATATACATTATTTTTTATTGACGTTTTACACAACTTTCCAACTTTTTTGGAATCAGGGTTATATTTAAACTTTCCCTGGAGGTGATAATAACATAATATCTTTTAAAAGGGTCCAATTTGTGACTGTAATGTGTTCAGCGATTTCACAAAGATGCACCTCGCCATTAACAACAAACATATTGTCCCTTTTCAGGGCTTTGTTTTTTTTTTTATCACAATCATTTAGTAGAAAACAGGATCAATATGCAAACAAATCTTTGTGGATATTAATGATTAGGCTAAATGAAAAAATTACTGTCTTCCTCAAAATATTAATAGTAAACTGAGTTGTTCCCACTCAGTACTATCATATTATGTTTAGATATTGGTAGGAAATTGTTTTTTCCTGAGTCAAAAGAAGAGAAAAGAAAATCAATTTTTCAAAGTTTACAAATTATAAGATTCAACCCCCCCTCACCAATAATTTCCATACAGTCCCTAAGGAGTCTGATTTATTGAACCTACAATACCACAAATATGTATTACTGACAGCATGATAAATTTAATGCAACTTTTTTTTCTGTTCACTGTGAGGCTGTATGTTATATTACGGTACTGTCACTGCAAGTTACAGTGTGTTTTCTCTGAGTTAGAGCACTTTCATAACATTTCATTTTATAAGCAGAATTTATTCCATGAATAATTTCACTTTTGTACAGCATGTAGTACTAGGAGTCCTAGAAAATAAGCACATGTTTGTGAATGATCTGCAACTGTAAATATTTACAATAATAAATGGTTCTTACAACAATATGTCACCTCAGCAGCTGGAATCGATAATAAATTGTTCATAAACAGATTTTGCTTTGCAGCTGTTGTCCAGAAGGTAAATGGTCCATTGGAGGGGCTGTCCTGATGAAAAAAGGGCTTTGTAAGCATCTATAAATGGTACCACATGAGGTTCTGTATGTCTATTTTAATAGTAATAAACCAGGTTTCACAGTACATTTTAAGGGAAGTTTTTTCATGACCAATTCATTTGTGGTCTGACTTGTTTTGTGTAATTCCCACATAACTTGATATTATAATTATTTTATAATATAAATGTATTGCTTCACCTACATCTTTACAGACTTAACAGACTGCAAAGAATAGGGGATGGTAGGATCTTTGATGGCTATTGGTTACCACCTAGTGGTTGTATCAGAATAACTAGACAGACTGGCTGACAGATATAACTGTAAATTACTAAATTAAATGCCATTATGACAAAATTATTGAATTAATTCAGGACATTGCAGTACTCAACCATATAGATACATTTTCCACCTTATTTTCCTACAAAATGCTTCTGATAAAATATAATCAGATGTTCACAACTGCCACTTTACCCTTCTACTCTTACAATATATATTTTTTAGTTCAATAACTCAATAAGTCCTACGAGTTTAGAAGTTGTGTGATTTTTTTTGTTTGTTTCAATGATATACATTCATAATTTTAACTAAACATCTGAACAATATATATCAATCTTTGTTGGGAAAATTTACAATAATACCAATTTTTTTTTTTATATTTAAGTGTCTATTAATTAGTTTTTTATTCATTTATTTTTAACAAAAGATTAGTTTTCCACACTTTTTCCAATCCACTTTATTCTCAGGAGAAACAAGAATGGTTTTCTCAAGGTTTAGTCTATTTTCCTGCTTACCATCTATTTTTTATTTTCTATTTACATCGGTTTTGACCCCAATTCTCTACTTTTGAGTATTACATCATTCCTGAGCTAGAAGAAGTATTTTATTAACTGTCTACATAAAGGCTCTAGGAATTTGCTGAATAGTAGGGGGAAAAGCTAGGCTAACTGCCTCGGTCAGATAAGGGCGCAGCATAGACATCAATTATCTGTAACGTGAACGCACCGTACACTGTTTCCAACGGGACGGTTACGTCAGCGACTATTGATTGGTTAGGGCTACATGACCCCCCTTATCAGATCCTATTGGATGTCGTGAGAAATGTCCCGCCTCTCTCCAAATTCCACAGCAGGACTCTGTTCCCATTGGTCCACCGGGTCGGAGTCCAGAGAACAACAAACAAGATAGGGTGAAGACCGTCGGGATGGATGCAGGTAAGCGAGATTTTCTAGTAAAATAACATTTCTTTCTCTCTCTTAGCAAGCTAGTATTCACACAAAATAGTCACAGCAACACCATGTCATGCCTGGCAACAGATTTCCTGCTCTGTCATGACAGGATTCCCAATTCCAGCTGCCAGTCCAACACAGACCCATAGTGCTTTGTAGCCTCGGTGACGTTAGCCTGCTAAAATGATGAGTAAAGCTAACTGCTAACTACCGTTAGCCTGCTGTTATTGCTAAATGTGGTGGATTCCCCGCTTTGACAGCTCGCCGCACAGCAGTATAACTTCCTGTACGGTGTACATAAGTCAGCTGTGCTAATGTCATGTGTTGTTGTTTAGTTTAACTCTTAATATTTTGCCTTCCGTCCTTGGTTTGACTGTTTATGCTAACGTTATGTTACGCCCAAGATGAATAGTCCAGTCGATGCACTGTCACCATCACATCAGATATTACAGTAGGCTACTGGTAGCACCGGGGGAGCTATTAGCCACGAGAGAGGTTAACTTATGTGATATGAAGCAACACTCAAGTAGTTAGTAACTTAATAGCGAGCAGAGAATGTGAGCAGACTACGTCTTCCACTTCCCTCTCCCTCGACTGCAAATACATCCCTCCATTCTTCCACGACGAGCCTGTAAATCTCAGCTCTCTGTGACGAAGCTAACTGACAAGTAATGTTAGTGAGCTTGCTAGTCAACTTTTCCTGTCTGTCGTCAAATGAATGTGATGTGTTGATATAAACTGCAGAAACTTTACACAAAAGCTTAAATACATTTACCAGCAAACCGTACGAGACACTAATTTGATTTAGTTTATTTCGAAAGAGGAAGTGTGCCCTTTAATGGTGTCCATTGCTGTTTTGCCCAATTTTACATCTGGCTGTGAGCCCAGTGCACAGTCTGCAAATACAGAGACTTACTGTGATTGCCTTTGCCATCACACCTTATTAAAAGCACCCACTTATTTGTTACCAGCTAATTGCTCAAGGAGGATATGTTTTCAGATATGTGTGATACAGATGTTTGATAAGATAGGAAAAACATGGCAAGACATCAACAGACAAGAACATAAATATAGAATAGAAAAAACATGCAAAACGTATGCAAAAATATACTATACATTGTACAACATGTACAGTGTGATTATAACTGTCTGAGAATGAGGAAGCTGTACAGTTTCGTGCAGGATGTGCTAAAAATTGTATCAGGTGATGTGCAAAAGTACACAGCTTGTACAAAGACAGTAGTCTAGGATGTACATTAGAGACAGATGTCTGTGGGGAGGATAAGACTCCCTGTCAGTGGGGCTCCTGGGTGTTGTTTATAAGGCTAATGAAATGTGTTTGGCAGGAACTCAAAACTTAATACTCTTTTTATCCCATTACATGATACCTCTCTCATTTCATCTCTCTTGCATATAACATGAGACCCAGGTTAATATATGGAAAATGAGATTAAAAATCCTAGATAATTTATGAAGGTGGACCATAAAGAGCATCCTTGTGGAAGTGACTGGAATTATGGCTATGGCTAAATAGCCTCACTTTTGCTGGCTGCAACAAGTGGTTAGTTGTCAGCAACATGGCCAACAGCAGTTTCTCCCTTGTATTTCTCACACTAACACATGACTCTTGTCCTTTTTTTTTTTTTAGCAACCTTGACGTACGACACACTTCGCTTTGGAGAGTTTGAAGATTTTCCTGAGACCTCAGAGCCTGTGTGGATCTTGGGGAAAGAATACAATGCACTCACAGGTAGGACTGTGGAATATACTGTGTATGTGAGACACACAGACACAAATATTTAAGTTATAAAGAATCTACTTCTTTCTGAGGTTGTATTGTAATATGGGGATTTCTGATCTTCATGTAGAGAAAGACGAGATTTTATCAGATGTCACATCACGACTGTGGTTCACATACAGAAAAAACTTCCCACCAATTGGTAAGTGAAGAAATGTGTGTTTAGTTGGGCCCATAAACTACACTTGATGAGTTTGGAGGGTTTAGTAATCTTGGTTTTCACATTTAATTCCAAAAATTTTATGTGTGATTCTGACTGTGTTCCAGGTGGGACAGGACCAACATCAGATACAGGATGGGGATGTATGTTACGGTGCGGCCAGATGATCCTCGGTGAGGCCTTGGTGTATAGACATGTAGGCAGAGGTAAGATACCTTTTAAAACCATAACAAGAAAGAATATACCATGATTGCTGATAGATATATGTAGATGAAACCAGATTTTATTGCTGAGTGGCACAAACAGCTCTTCCCCACTGAGTAGAGTACAGCAAACAGAGGTTGTTTGAATCAGGCTTGATAACTGTCTTGTTGTTCTCAGACTGGAGATGGGCCAGAGGCCAGAAACAAAGAGAAGAGTACATCAGTATTCTCAACGCCTTCATTGACAAAAAAGACAGCTATTATTCCATCCATCAAATTGGTAAGTAGTGAGTCTCAGACTTTCCCAGTTTTATCAAGAACTCACTCAAGCAGTCCTGAAAAAATGTGCATGACATCGTTTCTTTTTCCCCCCTAAATGCTGCAGCCCAAATGGGTGTTGGAGAGGGAAAGCCTATAGGCCAGTGGTATGGACCAAACACAGTTGCCCAGGTTCTAAAGTAAGTACCGTAGAGACGATACAAGTCACTAAGTTTTTGTCACTTGTTTGTTTCTATATTTCATGTTTTAGTGCTGCAGCTAGTGATTAATGTTACCATTGATTATTAAAGTCCTGTAACTCAATGGAAATCTAAATACTTGCATATAAGCATTACAAAAGAAGCATCAATCAAGTGTTTTAAAACTTCCAGGTTGGGCTGAGGAGAACAGAACTTATGTTTAGGATTTGGTGCAAATGGTTTATTTTTTGGCAAATTTTAAATGAGACATGTAGATTAAAGGGACTTTGATGAAATATCCCTATTTTGCGCTTATATTTAGTTCTTCACACATGCTTTCTTTAAAAACAAACACATTTTAAAATGTTTTCTGACTATGATAAAGGTTTTATATATTTATTTATTTATTTAAAAAACACATGATTTTCAATAAAAATGGCAGATTGGGATGTTCAAAGGGGTTCCTACCCCAAAAATATTTAACTTGGATGCATATGTGACCTGTTTATACTTGTATGCAGACCTTTCTTGTAAATGAGCCAAAGTTATGTTTTGAGTCAGTGTAAAGCTACCTTGTTGTCCAACACATCAGGAGAGGCAAAACAGCATTTTGACTTTAACAAAGTAAAACGTACCTTCTTAAAAATAGATTTTCAAACAGTGTGATCGAAACACACTGCGTGGCATTTAGTTGCTTGTATTGCATCTTTTTTTCCCCCTTTCTTTCATTTCCACTTTTCACCATGCCACTTTCAAACAACGAACAAAAAGACAAGATACAGGACCATTTAAAACAGAGGAGCGTGACTGTCAATGTGCTGTCTTGTTTTCAGGAAGCTGGCAGTGTTTGATACGTGGAGCAGATTAGTCGTACACGTGGCGATGGACAACACTGTGGTCATCGAGGAGATCAGTGAGTGCTGGACTGTTTTTGGTCTTGTTATCATTCATTATCATAAAGAGTTAAAATGTATGCAGTAGTACTCAAGCTAAATATTTACCATTATTAAAAGACAAAGTTCTAGGTGAAGACAAATACAGAAGTGAGCTGGAAGTAAGGGAAATAAGTTCATCCTGTAGTTTGGTGCTTTACCATGTGCATATATAAATAAAAGGCCTTTAGGTGGAAAGCTTCCATTAGGGGGATTGCTGTCCTGATTGGACTAAAACAGAAATTAGCTGAGTGGTCAGTCAGTGTTTCACTGGAAAGCAGGTCTTTTTTTAATCCTTTTTCTGACTTGAGTCTATTGTATGACCTAATGCAATATAGTAAAAGTTTTATAATTTATTAACATTGGCAAAAAAATGGCATGTTTTGTAGCACAGACAAAAGTAATTTGTGTATATTGTTATTACTCTTTTCACTGCAGAGCGCCTCTGTATGCCCTGGCTGGACATTACAGGAGCCTGTGGCGGACCAGAGGGAGCGGCTGAGCTCAATGGCTGCCTGGAGGGGGCGTGTGCCCTGGCAGAGGAGGAGACAGCTCTCTGGAAACCTCTGGTGCTGCTCATCCCCCTCAGGCTGGGCCTGAGTGATATAAATGAAGCCTACATCGAAACCCTCAAGGTGCTTTAGTGCTTTCTCAATCTTAGTTATATATATTTAATGACAATTATATACCAAGTATGGAGGTTACCACTGGAGACTGTTTTATTTAATATGACAACTGAATTTCCTGTTTATTTTCATGACTTGAAAATCCATAAAAGCATCTCTGTATCTATAAGCCTTTACATGGTAACCTGAGGTAACCTCAACTTAATTTGACATTTCCCCAAGAATGTCATTTTAAAGATTAGTTTTTTTCTCTATGAATTCCAGCCTCCAACTTCAAATTAGTCATGCTTTGCCCTAGCCTACGTGCTCTCACACATGGCTGCAAACCTTTGCAATTACTGTGGTTGGCATGTGAATATGTAAATATTATTTTCTCCGGGGAACAGAATCTTGCTTTTTCCTCTTCTAAATGGGGCACAGTTGAAACAATTATCCAGTATGGGGAATATTTAAAATGACCATCAAGATTGTTTAATGAGGTAATTCTGTGAGGCAATGTTTAGCCTACTTTTTAAAACAAAGACACAGCGTGAACTCCGGTTTGTACACTGAATTCCAAGTTATCTGCTTTTTGCGTCAACCTTGTGGCCCCCAGAGCCCTGTCAGATGAACCCAAATAACCCCTCATCGTTTCCCAATATATATTCCAAGTGTGGATATTGCTAAAAACATTTTTCATACAATTCAACTTAATATTTAGGTTGGTCTGGTCAGCAATCTTACTACTATATTACTATGATGTTCCAACCATTTTAAAATTATTTTTAACTTACTAAAACTGTTTTAATTAATTAGCATTACCGTAGGCTGTTTTAACCATCTATCCAATTATGTGTGTTTCAACCATTTAAAAATGAGTCACACTTAGCCAACTATTTGGTGAATGGATAATAGTTTATCCATTCACATTACTTTTAGCAAACTTTTTCAACAGCTTGTCCATTAACATTACCTTTCACTAACTATTTTCACCATTGCTAAAAAAAAACGTTTTACCATTAATGCATTTGGCTACAATCTATTACTAATTAATTATTTGAACTCCTGTTGAACCTTCTGTGCTTGCTTGCTAACTAGTTTTCACGCACTCTTTCACACTTAATGTTAATGTGGAGATATGTTTTTAGCAAATCATAATTGTCTTCTTTTTTTTTTTGTGTGTGACTTGAGCTACTTTTCCGATCTTATCGCATACTTCCTGACAGTGGAAGTACCCTCTATGGTACATGTACCCCTGGTTGGGTAAAAACTAAAGTCACACTAGCTACATAGAAACAAACAAATAGTAGTCTTTGGAAAAATAGTCATGAAGTCACTAATATGTTTCTTATCTTACATTGACTAAAAGATTAATGAAAACAGGTACTTAAATGAGCACTGAGGCAAAGTCAGCTACAGCTGGGGTGAGATAAACCCTCTTGTCTCTTTTCACAGCAATGCTTCATGCTGCCTCAGTCCCTGGGTGTTATTGGGGGAAAACCCAACAGTGCCCATTACTTCATTGGTTATGTCGGTATGTCTGGTCTCTGTGTTTGTGAAATAAACACTCAGCTGTGCACTGCACACTCATGCTCAGCATATTCATTCCACTTACACCAGAAGAACGATCAAATTATTAACATGCTCCTTTATATTTCAGGAGAGGAACTTATCTATTTAGACCCTCACACCACACAGCCTGCAGTGGACCCATGTGATGATGGCCAGGTCCCTGATGAGACGTACCATTGTCAGCACCCACCCTGCCGCATGCACATCTGTGAACTGGATCCATCCATTGCAGCGGTAGGAATGCTAGAAAGGATTTTACAGTACAGAGCTTCTGTATTTCTAACTAAAGCCCATTGTGAAATATGAATGTGGCCAGGCTGAAAACTTTTTTACAGTAACTCAGATGTTCCATGGTTGATTTTTTTCCGGTGTCCACCAGGGTTTCTTCTGCAGAACAGAGGACGAGTTTGATGACTGGTGTATGCGCATAAGAAGGGTATGTTTCCAGAAACACTGCTCTTTTGTTGCTCCCTTGACTCTGTCTGTAGCAGTTACATAAAGCATCACTTTCTTGTGAGAGGAATTTGTACATCATAACAAGATGCTCCTTCTTTTCTAGCTGTCTTGTAACAGAGGGGGCCTGCCCATGTTTGAACTAGTAGACAGTCAGCCCTCTCACATGGTCAGCGTGGATGCCCTTAACCTTACTCCCGGTAAATTAACTGCATTATTATTATTATTTTATTTTTTTAATCTGTTTATGGAAATTAATTTTACTGTTTTCACTGTTTCTCACTTTGCAGATTTCTCAGACTCGGATAGGTTGGAGCGGTTCTTTGATTCAGAAGATGAAGAGTTTGAGATCCTTTCCCTCTGAGGAACATATGAACAATGAGTTGCTGTTCTCGACAGTTGGCGAACGATTCTCGGTCTCTTCTCTGTATCAGAAGGGAAGCCTGAGGGGATGAACATTAACTGGAGACCTCTTGAGCCAGTCCAGCTCCAATGGTGTAGTCAGTGTGTGTCACACAGCGTTCTTCTCAACAGCCTCTGAATGCTCTCTGTATCCAACATTGAGTCTGCCTGGGGGAAGCCGTAGCAGGAGCTCAGGATAAATTCTGTATGCACATCTTCACATACATGTGTTTCCATTTGAGTCTTAACACTTTAAATGTTTATTCTGAAGTGATATGGTGCCTTTCCCTGACTCCATAAGTAAAATTGCCATAACAGTTTTATGTTGTATAGAAACACAATGGTTCATGATGCCCATGGCTTACGCGGTTTGTCACTAATAACTCAAGTCTGTAACAGCCTGTAATGAAACCAAATTAAGTCAAAGCTGCAGACAAGTTGCATTAATTGTTCATGCAAAGTATCCTTGCCAAGTTTAAAACATATACACTAGTTCATTTGAAGATTATTTATTTAATCAACACAGTATATAGACAGGTGACAGAACAATACACATGTAAGAGGATTAAAAACAAATAAATCTGATATTTGACAATGGTACACCTCTCTTCAATTTCAAGACGGTATGGAATAAATGGAATCGTAGCCAAGACATTTCTCATCCACATCCAGAAAAAGGGGTTAGGAAAAGTGTGTAGTAAAGTTATTTAGTCTTTGTCTCACAGAGACTTCTTCAGGTTCACTTCCACAGCTCTCCAAGTTCCAGGTTCTGAGCTGTGTTAATAGTATTAAGGCTGATCGTCGTGATGTTCTCGTGCACATCCTCAACACTCTGAGAAGCATCAATGACCTGGAGCAGGCAATAAAGATCACAAGATGTTTAATGTTGTTATGAATTACACATGGGAATTAATGCACAATCCAGAGCCGCCTCATACCTGCCAGTTGACTGAAGGATCTTTCATCAGCTGTTCAAATTTCTGTTGAACTGCTCTTTGGAAAACACTGGTCTCGTATCTCTCTTCTCCAAACTGACCTCTGAGAGCCGCCTCAGTTGGACTGAGCTGTAGAAACATGACGAGGTCCGGCTTTGGCAGTCCCACGTCAGGTTTCATGCACCAGTCCAGACAGAAACCCTGAAGCAGATGAACATGTTAAAGTGTCTGTTGCTCCTTTGAAACACAACAGCATCATCTCTGTCTGATGGATGCAGAAGTTGAGAGAAAACTTACTGGCTTTGCACTGGTGAAAGCAGCTCCAGAGAATGCGTACCGATCTACTACCAGAGTGGTGCCTTGCTCCAGTTTCTTCTTCATTAAAGGCCTGTGGTCACAAGTATTTTCTTATGTGTAAAGCTATCATGTATAAAGGATAGAAGACATTTGTCAAGGCTATTGGCAAAAGGAGAACAAAAGTATGCATTTTGCAGATTGGAGTTCATAAAATTACATTTTACATTTTAAAGAATACAGCTGGTGATATTCAGATTTTTTGTCATTGTCGACAAATCCCATGAAAAGACTAACATGAACAATGTATCAGTCTGCCTGTCAATACTGTGACATCCCGTCCCTGTGACTCCTTAAGACATTAGTCACATTTGGTGCTTTGTTGAGTATTAAGGCACCAGGATGGTGTGCTAGGGTTTGACTCTAAAAGTGTGTGTGTTTATGGTAATAAAAGAACATGTCACCCAGTGCAATAGTTTGGCTCATTGATGGCTTTTTTTGGACAGCAATGGCACAGATATATCTGGCTTTAACAATATTAGTAAGCAATAGGATAGATTATTTGTTGGCTTTAGTCTTTTCATGGAATATGTTCAAAATAAGGAAAACCTAAAATATCATCCAGCTGACTTGTCCTCTATGGTACAAGCAGTTGAGTATTTACATTTTGTGAGACTTGTTTACTTTTCATTCAAACTAAAAGGCTTAGAAATGTTTTTAGTCTTTTTTAAATACCCAACACCCAGAAACATCTTGAACACAGCAAAATGAAAAGAAAAGAAATCTCTTCAGACACCACCGCACACCACTAGTGGGTCAAAAGTGATGATTGAGAGTCATTTTTGTATAATGGAATTTGAGTGAACTGATCCTTTAAAGTTGTGTTGACAGCTAAATGCATCAGTCTTCATGATGAGAGCTTGTAGGCCTTCTCACAGCTTGCATTTTGACTTGATGCAGCCATCATTAATGTTATTAGGTTAATTCAAGATGAGCTGTACCTCACACATCTTTAAAAGTAGTCACACAAACACTTACACGCTTTTATATCTAATTTCAGTTAAAAAAGAAATGTTTTCAGACCCATACATCACTTAGCACAGTCTCCCAACTGTTTTATTATGAACAAAAGACTATCTGCGACCCTTGATCTCTGTTCATGGTTCAACCTTAATCTTACATGAATCTAATCTAAATCAGTATCATATCAGTTTGCTGCTGTATAAAATCAGCTGAGCAGACCTGTCCCCCTCAAACTACAGAAATGCATTGAAACATTGTTTAAACACATAAAAAAATACAAGTCAATAGCTCATATTATTATCAGTCAGATATTTCAGGGCTTCACGTTTGTGCAGAAGTGAGAAATCCTCACATCCACATCACTGCAAGTTTTGTGCTGTTAAATAGCCTAGTTTAATAGTTTAGCAGTCCAAGTATGTGTATTCTGTTCACAATTTAAACCTTTAAAACACAAATCAAATCTAAATCAAATCAGGCGTTGTGACGTGTGCATGACGATAGAGCAAGTCAGGTTCAATTCGGCCACAAATCTAACCGGCATGCACTGCGCGGCGATCACCGATGTTCATGCCTGGCTCATGTCAAACCAACTTATTGATACACCTGTGCTTCTCTTGGTAGGAGTCAAAAGGTCTGAGTTGGAGGGCATAAACGATACTATTACCTAAACATAGCAAGTGTGTGAGTCTTACACTAGTTCCCAGCGGTTTGCAGAAAACAGCAGGTGCACCGTGTGGTCCTCCAAATCGCTTTTCTTCTCCAGGTAGGCGTTTATCAGCTGTCCAATTGTCGTGGTCCTGTCTGAGACCAAGAAACAACACCACGACACATTATACTATGTTACACGGTAATGACAAGCTAGGCTTACCTATACACCTG
Source organism: Serranus cabrilla (assembly GCA_903364295.1). Classification (NCBI taxonomy): domain Eukaryota; kingdom Metazoa; phylum Chordata; class Actinopteri; order Perciformes; family Serranidae; genus Serranus; species Serranus cabrilla. The sequence goes on along the minus strand of CAFUXE010000135.1, from coordinate 709,998 downwards.
CACGGGGACTAAAGGGAACAACCAAAACACACTTATACCAACATTAAGCCGTTTAAAAAAATAAATCATAGCATGCCTCACCGGGGAATCTCATCATCTCTGCGGGTCGGCCGCTCTGCTGCAGCGCCTTAACCAGTTTCATGCACTGCGTAGTTTTCCCGGCTTTGTCCACTCCCTCCAGCACAATGAGCGCTCCTCTTTTACACGCCATTACCGCCGACTGTATAAGCGCTGTCTATGAGTTGACTGTAGCGAAATGCTATGTTCCTTATCACCATTTACCCGCCTTTTACCAAAGAAAGATGTCAACAAGGAAGTGACGTGCTTACTTCCTGTTATCATATGGTGGCCCTGAGGGCTCAGCGCGCTGCAATTGACAAAACACAAGCAATAGAGAGACATTTTCACCAACATAACAATACACGCGCAGCATGTGGAAAACATGTTCCCCCCTCAGTACTAACAATTATTCAACAACAATTATACAAAACCTTGTGTATATAGAATAGGTCTATAACTACAAGTATGCGAGGGAGACTAAAGGATGCCAAACAAGGAAAATAATTATTATAATATTTACTAAAAGTTGAATAATAACATTGTAAAGCTTACGGGGGTTATACATTTTAACAGCTTTTTTTGTTATGACATTTACAAAAAGATGAAATGTATTGTTTGATATTCCCAGATAGCTCTGTGTTTAAAAAGGGTGATTTATGGATATAGACTTAGTAACAAACAGATAATCAAATAGAATTGTGAGCAAATATCTCTGTCATATTTAGCTAATCAGAACCATACATTTTTTCAGAGTAATATGAATTAGGGGTAGATATGACCAGCAACAAATCCAGACAATTTACTGCACAGATATTTTGTACATGGACAAAACCACAACAAATGAGCTCTCTGCAAAAGGTGAAACTTACACCATTAGTCAGATAAATCCTGTCTATCATCTAAATGGATATATGTTCAATTTTGTTAGTGAAAATGAACTTATTTAGCAAAAGCCAAACAAATGAAACATTAACTAACTTAATAACACAAAAACAACATTAATTCGATGACATGTTAAAACATTAACTTGGTGACACACACAACATCAAGTTAACAAAAGCATTTCTTGTATGTGTTAATGTTTTCTAAATGCTGTGTATGTGATGTTAAGTTGGTGAAGTTAGTTTGCTTGTGTTTTGAATATTTGCAGGGTGCTGAGCTCTCAGAGCCACTATTGTATTGTATTGTTTTGATTGTTGTTTTTTAGAAAAAAGGCAACAGAGCACCTCTTTTATAAAATTTGATTGAAATTTAATTTTACATTACATTGTTCAACACAGTACACTACTAGATACTAGATATGATTACTTTAACAAAATCACAAATCCATATGATGAAAAAAAAGATGATGCACAGCTCTGTATTTGCAAAGAGGTGTTTGTAGTCTTTTTATGTATAGGTGCTGAACATGACTTTCCCAGTTCAAATCAACTTGTGTGTTTTTTTTTTGTGCTTTGATTTTCTTGTTCTGACAGCAGATAGAAAGCAAACCTCTCCTGCTCCCACAAAGCCACACCAATGGCTTAAACTCATAGGTGTGTAGAATAGGCTTTTTTTTTTAACTTAATTAATAACGTGTTAAAATTTACATTTTGCTTCAGTTGTGGAAAGAAAGTTTGAAATTTTCCATTAGAATGATGAAGAAAGCCCACCACGAGAAAACCCACTGATGTAGATACAGTTAGCTCAAAAAGGAGGCACAACATGGTCTCTATTTACATGTTAAATGTGTCTAACGCACCATTAAGATTATTATGCTATTGGATTAGTTCCTGTGTATTTAGACTGAAAACTAGACACTAGGTAATGATAGGACCTATAATACCAGTCTATAACCACAGTCTGCTGCTGACAAAAAGTACTGAGCATTATGCAGAAAGTTCACTGTTCAAGTAATGATTGAGCCACACAAGACACCCACTGAGAACAATGATTTACTTATTACACACACTCTTCCTTGATTGTCTTTACAGCATTCAACAGCAACATGTTACACTTTGCTCTTGTGGCAGTGTTTCAGAGCGTCTTTAAGTGCGGCCAACACCATGTCAACATTGGCCTTGCTGCTGTTACATCCCATCAGTCCCACGCGCAGCACCTAAACAAATAGAGACACATCTGGGGTTTAGACAGGGCTCAAGTGACTTGGATGACATTGTCTCTCCAAGTAGAAACAAATGATTATACCAAGTATTTTATGAATTGTTCTCTTACCAAGCCAACTGATGGCCCAAGCCCCCCAGAAATCTCTAAATTATGTGTTTTCATGATGAAGGCTGTTATCTCTTTCCAGTCATATCCATGAGGGGCAACAATAGTGGTGACTGTAGGGAGTCTTGCTTCCTGTAACGATAAGTCATAAATGCCATAAATAACTTCCCCCGTTTATACTTTAATATGATGAACATTGTTCTATCTTGATTTCATGATGGGATTTGATAAAAAAAAAAAAAGAAAGGTACTTTTGAAACTCAAAACTCACTTTTTCTTTGACAAAAAGTTTTAGGCCCATGCTTTCAAGGCCAGCATGGAAATATTCTGCCACTTGTTGATGTCTTTCCCATGAATTCTCCAGACCCTGAGAGTGTAACAGGAAAAAGGGCTTAAAAAATGACAGTCAAAACATTATAGAATAGCTGAAGCATATCCCATATTTTCACTTATATTAATTTTCAGGGTACCAATCAAGTTTTAATATAACACTGAGTCATGCTTACAGCACAGACAGGCTGTCCTTGGGCACCGTAGTGCTTGTAGCTAAATGCTAACATGATGCTAACATGCTCAAAATTACAATGCTAAATACTGTTCTTAAGTGGGTATAATCTTTGTAATGTTAGCATGCTAACTTTTGCTAATTAGTGCTAAACTCAAAGTAGCTACAGCACAGATATTTCAGTCTGGACCAGTGGTGGACTAACTAACATCATGTTGCTGAAACATTATAAAAAATTATTTTGCTTTCATACAGGCTCCGTCCCAAAGCAAGAGCTACTTAACTCATAGTTGTGTCTTGTTCTGGCATTTTATTGTTGGACAGCGGTGTAAGGGTATACTGTTGTTACTGCACAACCTGCATTACTATCTGTACCGAAATGTTGAAGCTTTCTGACAGATAAAAATGCATAATATTTCTTTCTAACATGTCCCACCTCTTCAACAAGGACAGCCAGACTCTCCCTCAGAGAGTAGAAAGCAGTGACTGGACCTGTGTGGTGATATCTATAGAGAGGAAATGGAGGAGACAGAGCAACATTTAGAAACTGTGCAAGTATGGCTAAAATTGAGAGCTTGAAATCTAATCAGTTCCTGTCTGCAGGGAAAAGAATTTGTCTTACACACGTGTCGGCTTGCCATCACATCCCCAGTAGTTTGCAAGCCAACTCAAATCCAAGAAGAACGACACAGGCTTTGTCCTCCTGTTGAATATTTTCTGGCTGTGGACAGATTAAACCTTACATATACATGTCACATACTGTGAATTACTTGTGTATACATTACATATCTCACCATGCTCTCTCACTAAAAGAGATGGGTGCTGTTCCTGGAGGAGCATTCAAAACCTTTTGGGAGCCTGTGTATAGGATGTCTATCCCTGTAAACACAACATACACCAACATACACCCAAAATATAAATCTAACTTTAGTGCCACCCAAATGGATAATGTAACACAGCAAATGGTTTCATCAGCTGCCACAGAGAGACTGGAAACATCTTTTAGGATTGAATACCTTGCTGGTCCATATACAGAGGGGATCCTCCCATTGATGCCACAGAGTCGACAAGAAACAAGCAGTTATACCTGTAAGCACAAATCATAACATTGCTATAAACTGCCCTTATTATTGTCACAAATATGATAAGCATAGGGTCTTACTTATGGCACAGCTGTCCAATGCCATCTAAAGGATGCAAGACTCCTGTAGAAGATTCTCCATGTGCAAGGAAGAAGACGACTGGCCTGTGTTTTGATAAGGCCTGTGATGACATAACAGTACCATCACACAGACTGTAGCTTTAACAGAATCAATATGAGTGACCTGATAACTGGAGAGTCAGAGTGATACCTGCTCAATTTCTGCATTCGTGAGGAATCCACCAGGGGGAGTCACAATGGTATTTACTCTGGCACCTGTTGAGTTTGCACACATGTGTGGTTGAATTACTCCAGGAGCATTTTTATTCTTGCACTGTGTGACATGTTCATTCATTATAGTGAACACAGGCAATGTCGTTTATTTTAAGTCAGCTCCTTATACATCACCCTGCTTCTGTAAATACTAGTGCAGCAAATGCATGTTAATCCACGGCTGAAAATAGTCCCCTGCAGATGTACTGTTTACTCCTTTTTAGGGACTGTTTGCGAAAAACAAAACTGCTCTTAAAACAATTGCTGCCGTTGCATTTGGAATCTTTTTTTAAGATTTACATCTTTAGAAGTAACCAGGTCAGAGTAGTCACTTGGTTGCTATTGCATTGTCAGCTTTGTATTTTCATAGGATTTGTTGTTGAAAAATACAAGCCTTACCTATCCTCTCAGCCATCTCTGCTGCTCGCTCTCCCCATATGCCGTTGACTGCAGTCAGTACACTCTCCCCGGGCTCCACTGCGTTGAAGATGGCACACTCCATCGCAGTGTGGCCGGTGCCGCTCACAGCTAAAGTCATGTTGTTCTGAGTCTGGAACATGTACTGGATTCCACTTTTGATGTCACTCATTATCTGTGACATAAAATGAGCAAGCATTGGTGAAAAAGTTATCTGCAACAATAATTAGTCATTTCAAAGATTTTTGATGATGGGCATTTTTCCAGAATTTATGACATTTTATGCACCAGGCTGATTAAAAAAACAACAAAAAACTGCCAAATTAGTTGCAGCCCCACTTTCAAGTAAGCCTAACAATCTTTTAAAAATAGTGAAGATTAGCCAAAATGTCCCCACAATGCAGAAATGTCCTCACTACGATGGTTTAAAACTTAAATTGGCCCGAACAAAGACAACAACACAAAACACACATACACAGCATGTTGAATTAGGACATTTAAGTTGTGGTGGATGTTACTGTACTTTGCAGTATTTCCTTCTGGAGTGCAGTGAAGTACAAGTATAAAGTACATCGTAGTATTAAATGGAAATACTCTGGTATATTACATTAAAATTATAATAAAGTACATGAGTAAAAGTTCTGTACTTTGTGATGTGATAGATGCAACATTTTCTCAGTGTTGTTACAACTAACATAGGCTGTTGTGTAGGGCATAATTTTCATCTTCCTCTGTCTTTAAAACAGAACAATTGCTTTTCTGTGCACAATAGAAGTGGAGGGGGAATAGGTAAGGCGAGTGAAACGCATTCCCACAGTCCTCCATTACAATGTAGCCAGTGTAAATACATATATTCTTGGCTTTTAAAGTGTATGTATGTTTACTGTTTGGGGTGTAAATTGGTCTGCTCATAAAAGTTAATGTTTCTCTTTTCTTTTTAAGGCAACATCACATGTGCTAGACCTTTGGGTTACCTCAAATATCTCTGGATGCATGTGTCCAATAACCGGCTTGGCCCCTGCCTCCAAGATTCGTGGAGGAACGTTGGAAGGTCCTGGTCCAAACATGTGACGATGAGGAACCACCAGTGGTTTCTGCAAGCATTTTGGTGGGGGTACAGAGACGGACGGCATGTTCCCAGCAGTGTGACGAGCTCGGTAAAAAACACAAATAGCCCTGGAAGCAAGTGAAGTAAAGCCTTGGCTGAGCACACCCCTCTGTCTGACCAGTGAGGACCTCTGGTGAGCAGTGTGTCACATTTTCTGCTTTTATCTGTTGTTCCTCTGTCAACACTTGTTGCCCACTACGTAATGAGCTCAGGTAGATGGATACTTTCCCATTTTAGAGATAAGGAAGTCGCCCAACATGTCCTCAAATGTTAATCATTGACGACAGACTCTCCAGAGCAGGATTAACTAATACACTGCTATGCAGTTGCCCTAGTAAGCCTTGTTAGCTTATATTTTAAATCAACTAATTATACGTTCTGACTAGTTACAGTTAGTGAGATTTATAAGGTCCACATATTTGGACAGTATAAGCGCAAAGAGTGTAGAAATGTCTCAAAACATTAAACAAATTAAAGGGTTTGCACAGTGTTGTAGTTTTATTTTAAGGAGCTAATTTAGTGTTGTATCCTGGAAGATTTTTGCCTCTGGTGACAAGTGAAAAAAATGAATGAGAAATAAGTTTGGGAGAAGGATGCTAAGTTAGCTTGGTTAGCAAGGTGTCCATAATTCAAAATGAACAGTTTGCTCTTAAGAGTGTCTTTTAGCACAACTGAATGCTGACTTAGATTATTTTAAGCAACCAAAATGTTACAATTTATTTTCACAAAACTGAAAATGCACTGTAAAAGGGTCAAAGTTCTAAGATAAAAACCATAAAACATACCGTGCATCATGGACGCGACCTGTCAATCACATATTAAAGCATACAATGCTTTATTGTTATCCCTGATCATGGCTCGGAGATATCAGAAGTCTAACTTCGCTGTGCAGTGATTAAACCATGGCGCTGTCCATGGTGCTGAAGTAGCAGACAAATTTGTAAAGGTAACTTGTTCTCAGAGTCCTGAATATAATGTTTATCTACAGGTATAATATTTGTTGCTTTTCCATTGAAAATATGCTTTAATTTCAATGGGGTTTGGCCTTGGTATGGCCCTGGATCATCTAACTTGTGTAAGCCAAAGATAAACTTATTTTCTTTCTCTGGCTAGTGAGGTTCACAGATACAAACATATAAAAAAAAACAGATTGTGTGGGCTGTGTGATTTGCACAAATTTGCAAGGTCTATTTTTGTTCTGTATTGTGACTCTATGATGATTTAAGAGCATCAGTTTGACGCAAAATAGTGGGACAAAATAAAAACAGATTATCAAAAATCAGAACGATTGTTTAATTGTAATGTGTTAAAGCATGCAAACTTTGTCTCAAAGGCCGTAAAACCAAGGCAATATTTAATTAGTAAGGTTTTGTCTATTTCAACCTTTTTGGTTGATAATTGGCAGTTAAATCAAATTTCTGACACTATTAAAAGGGCATAAAGTTTTAAATATCCGTTTAACCAGCAAGTGTTCCCAATTTTAATATAAATGCAAATTGTAATATAAAAGTGTTTAGATAATAAAAGGCTAATGAAAAGCATTCATTAGGTGTGAGAGGGATTAAGAAAACAACATGGTGCACTTTCACGGATTCAGTCAACACAATAACTCAGTTATTGTTATTGTGCTTCACAGCTGGGCTTGACTTCTCCTCTGAGGGATGAGAAGAAGTTTCCCCAGAGGCTCAGGGCAGAAGGAGCCTTCTCTGTACACCAGCCGCCCCCTGACGATGGTGGAACACACCACTCCTCGCAGTGTGACACCGAGGTAAGGAGTTAGCTGCACACACACACAATCATAAGCTTAGCCACAGTAAAAAATGTGCTCCTTCATCATACCATTTGCTCATTTAAAGTGGTTTACCTTATTTTTATGGTGTATGCTTGCTTCTTTAATCTGCAAAGCATGACAGAAAATGAAATTAATACAATGCAAGTAGATTCTTTTTGTCCTAAGCAGGTTTAAAGTGTTGATTAATTTTATAGATTCATTGTACAAACTTCAAATTCTCTCTCTGGGTCCCATATGACCAGGTCAGCATCATATCCGGGTGCGACGCTGCCCTTCTGGCTGTCAAGACGACTCAGCTGGGCTGTTTTCTGGCTGAGGAGTGTCACCACATCAGGCAGCTGGAAGCCTCTCTTACTGGCTGAACTCCAGAACAGAGGCAAACCTACAAATGGTTAAAAATAGGCGACGAGATTGAGTGACATGCAGTGAACTTAAGTTGAAACCATCAAATATTCTCGAGGTTTTTCATCGTTAACTCCTGCATTCATTTATTCTAACAATCACATCAGGACACAGTTGACATTGTGAATCAGTCTTTCTGTTGTCAGACTTTGACCACTCTCTGTCTCTCTGTCTGAACAGTAAATGATTGTTCTGTCCTCAGCTCTTGTTTACCTCCCTGTGAACTTTGCCCAGTGTGACTGATTGTCAGAAGGATTATGAGAGGGAGGAGGGAGCAAATAATCCACCCTAAAAGAACATTTGCATATAAATTCCCTTCAACAACAACGCAGACCAAGTTTAAGTGGTTCATTTCAGCCAGTATCTCGTTCAGCTGAACAGCAGGAGAGGATTTGTCATGTGGAGACAAATCCTGGAGCTGCTCTTTAGACAGTAAATAATGTGGAAACTGCCATGACTCTGTGACAGCAGCCATGGAAATTTTAAAGTGATGCTGGTGCTGGTGCAATATCCGATTTACAGCTCAAAGCCCTATATTCAGATATTTAGACACTCATTAGAATGTAAATTCACTAACAAAATCTGCACAGTAAGACGTAGAGCATGTAAGTGTGACCTCACATCTCTCAAGTCACCCACCAGTTAAATGAATCATTCAGTGAATTAAATCAGTGCACTGATTACCAGTCCAGTGTGTAAGGGACACTGATGAGTCCATGACCTTTGACTCGGAGCATGATGGCGTCACATCAAACTTATGGTAGGGGTTAGGAAAGCTAAACTGTAAAAAGTCATGGACAAAATTTTATACACTGCTGAGCATTAATCTGCAAAGTTTGTCCCTTTTTATTTAGCTGACTGCTGGTTGAGCGCAACCTGGTGGCAGTGAAACAAGCTGTAAACACAACACCGACATATTTCTGCCTTAAAATCACAGACCGTATAAAAACAGTTGATATTTTGGCCTTCGCCACGTTTTTGTTTGCAACCAGCTCATGTGCATAATGGACCAGGAGCCAGAATGAATTTATGTATAATCTAACGCTAGTGCTGTCTAGAAAGCTTGTTTAGCAAGGGGCAATCGCTACCCAAAATGAACAGCCAACTCCTTAAAATGTCTTCAAATTTCAACCAAACACTGACAATTTTAAGCAACCAAAATGTAAAATGAACTTTGTCCTCTTTACAGTGGGTTTTCAATTCAAAGAACAAAACACACAATGCTCTGTTAGCGACCTGCCAATCAAAATGTAGCCATGCCCTTTAGCATGTCCTGCTCTGTCCTGTATTTTGCTCTGAATGGGACCATAATTAAAACATGAACATCATACTATGTCAAAGACTTGAAACTAACAATGGAGACCATAAATGTATTAGGAACATTTTTACTGAGCTAATAAATCAAGTGAGAAGTAGGCTAATTCTCTCATTGACTTTTATAAAAACAAACTTTTTTTGGCAGCCAGTGGTGTCGCCTCCTGCTGATCAATATATGGACTACAGGTTCAAGGCACTTCTCAGAGCCTTTAACTGAAAACAGCTGACTGCTGCTGCTTGAAATGTGGCTGATGAGAGCAGTTAGAGTGAACCACAACAGTTTTGGGCCATAAAACGAAAACAATGAGCTGAACGATGTTAGAACACGCAAAGAGCTGAAGAGGGCTACGCTACTAAATATCACTAGCAACTTATTTCACATTACACCTACCCACTGTTAAAAGTATTGGTGGGTGTACCTTTAAGTTCTATTATTATGTATATTAACATTTCGTATCATTTTGCGTCTTTCTTGCACAATTCTATGCATTCCTGATATTGTATAGTAGCCAGCAGGAGGTTTACAATGGACGCTGAGACACTGGGACCTTTAGGGAGCTGAAAATCCAATGCACTTAAGTAATGTGGCATTGGACATCCTGGAAAAATGGCTGGTTTCCTCCACAGTTTAACAAACTAGAGAACTGGTTGACATGCAACTGTCTAGGGAGATAGCTGAGGTATAAAAATTCACAATCCAAAATCTGTGGAATGCAATAATGTTGCTCCATTGAATAAAACATATTGTATGTAGTATGGCTGTCACAAGTTTAATTACCAAACTGTAGAGAAGAAATTCCTCCCCAAGCCTCAGTGAAGTCTCCGTTATCCAGTCTCTTCAGCTCAGGGGTGCAGGGGGAATGATCAGACACCACCATGTCAATCTGTCCAGCTTTCAGTGCGGACCATAACTGCTCCTGTGTGCACATAACCAAAACCATCAGCTGGTAATGAAAGAACAGTGCGTTTTATGATGAGACCTAAATCAATAGTCAGACTTTCATCTCTTGTGCATCCTCTTCTGTTCACCTGGTTAACAGATCCTCTGATGGGGGGGCAGCACTTGAATTGTGTGGCCCCCGCAGGTATGTTCTCTGCACTCAGACTGAGGTAGTGGTGGGTGGTCTCCACTGTCAAGGGGGCCCCAGCCTGCCGTGCTTCCTGGATCAGTGTTAATGGCTTTGCAGAGGACAAGTGAACTATATGGCACCGCACCCTGAAGCAGAGAGAGTTAGCTCACTGAGGCATGAATGCTACAAATGATTAATGATCAACTATAAAGTTATTGTTATTTGTCACCATGCTGATGCTCTTACTGGTACTGGAGGCAGAGTTCTGTGACGGTGCGAATTGCCTCTATCTCCATGACGTCTGGTCTGGACTGCAGGAAGGTGGAGTAGTGACGAGGGTCTAGGATGGAAAGTGGACTAGTGTTTATAATAATATGAAAAAAAATCTGAATAATATCAGTATATTGTACTGTGGTATCGTGAGCCTTGATGCATGGATTAGCTGACATGCAACTAGCTTAAATGTTTGTACACTCCAACAAATCTCTTATGTTGACAAATTTGTAGTTGATTTTCTTAATAAGTCACATACTTAAAAAAAATTTGCACCACTGCCTCATGTCGTAAACATCTGCAGTTCCCTTTGGAAAACCTAGTATTTTACTGCAGCAAGGTCTGACAGTCTGCCCTGTCCAGTCCTGGTTCTTGTTCTCCCATGCTTACTTCCCTTCCCTCCTAAAAGGCCCGGTAGTACAGCCTGAAGCAGCATGGTATTGATGCTGGCTTCCAGTGGGCAGTGAACTCTGACCCTATGTAGGTCATATAGAGGCATCGTATATCAGTATTAAATTGAGACTGTTTAATAATCAGTTAAAAACTGACTGTAGTGACTTTAACAGCCACTGCAACTAATAAAATGGCACAAAAAGATGATCTATTGAATGCTGTAGAATTATCCTCACCGCCATTTTCCTCTGTTGTCTGCTGAACATCCATCTCTGCATGAAACTAAAGGAGACAAAGCAGAAGATATTTCAGTCACATTCTTGCACTTTATTTGAGCACGTAGTGGAAGATGTTGCATGTGGCAATTTACCAGCAGGACACTTCCTGTGCCTTGCAGCTGCTTCATGGCTGCATGTAGATCACAGGCGGTCACATGGGGGAATTCCTCCACCCCACTATGGATGAGAAAACACTTGAAGCCAGCCACTCCTGCCTGGATCATGGGCCGAAGTTCTAGCTATGAGGAGAGACAGCCGTTGTTTGTGTTTGGTCATATTTCAGCAAAGTCTGGCTGAGAATGTGTTTTGGCCAAGCTGCTCCACTGTACCTGATTGCCAGGAATAACACCTCCCCAGAAGGCTGTGTCCACAAAACATTTCCCAGTGGCCTCCCGCAGCTTCTCATGAAAATTTCCAAGTGTGGTAGTTGGAGGGATGCTATTTCTGTGGGAAATTTTACAATAGCAGAAGCAAAACTCACTGTCGGGTAACCACTACTTTATACTGTAAGTACAAACTGCCATAGGTTGTCGCATGGAAATTCTCTTCTTTTTCACATAAAAACTATCATATCCACAGTTTGTACTACTACTGGGTTAATATTACCAATATTGCCCTATAGCCCGTTTAGTCTTTGTCTGAGGAGGACAGTTATCATGCAGTCTGTTTACCCTGCAACCTTTACCCTCTACTGGTGACCTTGTAAGGTCAGACAGTGGGTTTCATATTGATTTTGAGTCCAACTCACAGTGGCATGTCCACAATGGTTGTCACCCCTCCAGCTGCAGCAGCCCTGGTGGCGGTCCAGAAACCCTCCCAGGAGGTGCGGCCTGGTTCATTCACATGAACATGGCAATCAACAATACCTGGCATCACCACACTGTCTCCAACATCCAACACCTGCACAATGCAAAGTGATTGTGAGTGTTAAATCAATGCATATGGCCTGACAGATTTCTCTCATTGACTCTCTCCATACAGCCAGCTTACCTCACAGGCATCGTTCCCAGGAAAGTCACTGTCTGAGAGTATTTGATGGATCTTTCCATCCTTTATGATGATGATAGCAGGACGGACTTGGTCACCAAGCAGCACTCGCTGACTCCTCACAGCAGTAACCGTTGATCCGAGCTCCATGTCTGTCTTTATTGAGAGTTAATGAGTGCAGTAGACTCTCCTAACTCTGCAACTGCACTTCAGATACAGCCATGGCAGGTCAGCGGCCTAGTGCTGAGGCACCACCCCCTGCTGAACAGTCCAAAGGATAATCATTTGTTGACTTAACTGTCTGTATTACATGCTGGATTTTATATCCAACCATGTACAGCTAGTTAGATTATTTTTCACATGTAAGAATTGAGCATTGATTCCATGAAAGTAGGAATAGAGTCAGTGAGTGTGGAGACTATTGAAATGTTTATGAATGGTGAGGACTAGTTGATATAGCTGCAGTGTAGGGGACGTTTCTTTTAGAAATAACAACAAAGGAGGTCATGTTTGAGCTTTAATCATGAACCTCAGCTTGTGACATTATAAAATGTATTACACAATGTGTGCATAGAGGGATTATTGAATAGTCCCAACAGGTAAAGGCCAAGGGGTCAAAATGTTACTTGAAGAGACATGCACCAACTAGGAAATGATTAAAAAACACAAAATGACTAGAAAGAAAGACACACACAAAGAGAGCACAATAGCTTGAAATAGAAACAAAGCATCTACAAAGAGACACAAAATGACAGCATAATGGGGGAAACAACCACTGACAAAAAACTACATGAAACCACAGAAAGATGCAATGACTATGAGGAGACACAAAAATATTATAAAGAGACCAGAGGGGAACTGTAACTCAATACATTTACGCAAGTACTGTAAAATCTTGAGGTACTTGTACTTTACTTGAGTATTTCCATTTCATGTAACTTCATACTTCTAGTCCAGTACATTTTGAGGCAAATGTTGCTTAAACCTTGTAACACTGTATTAAATAGTTAAAATTAGCCCTATCTTTACCAAATTAAAATGTTGCTTAAGTAAATGCATCACCACAGATAATCTAATGATATATTTAGAATATGTATAACAATCAGAGTGGATAAATTCTGTATAACAAGTACTTTTACTTTTCATACTTTAAGTACATTATTATGATTATAGGCTTTTTACTTTGAGTTGAGTAATTTCACAGTGTGGTATTAGTGCTTTTACTCAAGTATTGAATAATTTTCCACCACTGAGAGAGACTACGGAGAGACACAGATAAACTACAGAGACTCAAAACAATAACAAAGAGATGCAAAAATGACTACAAAAGAGGCAAAACAACCACAGATTTTTTTTAAAATCACACGATGACACGATCGCCAAAATATACAAGCCTACAGGCAGTTGAGTAGCCTATTGAAACCTGTTTTTAAAAAAAGAATAAAATCAAGTTAGGCTGCAGATCAGCCTATTCCCATCACCTGTCTGCCCGGAGCGTGACTGCAGGCGGCTCAGTCTGCGCATCTATTGGCTGTGAGTGTGAGGAGAGGGCTGGGTCTCTGAGCCTGTGGCTGCGGAGGGGAGTGTGAGCGATGGAAGCTGACAGG
>CAFUXE010000135.1:682665-695711 GCA_903364295.1 Serranus cabrilla | reverse complement strand
GAGCACTTAGATGATGCTGAGATGGCCCTGCAAGGTATTAACATGCTGCTCAACAACGGATTCAAAGAGAGCGACGAGCTGTTCAGGAGATACAGGTAATTATACTGTGCTTCATCCCCATAATAATGTGTCCCAGTATATTGCATGGCTACATCTATATTATCACTGTGCTATTACTCCAAGAAAAATGTTACAAGTGGCTAAAGACATCAAAGTGAAATTCGGAACAATGGGTACAGCATGTACTAGGCCTGCATAAACAGTGAAGATATTGATTCACATATACATTTATAATTCAAATACCAGTCAGTGTGAGTCTGTGGCCTCCTGGTGTCTGTCCTACCTGCTATACTGGAGACCACCCTCTAACAGAGAGGTGACATTTTCACAACTGAGACAAGCTGTAGCATTATTATGCACCAAAGTGACCAAGATGAGGAACATACATGTATTCACAGCTTTATCTAAGGTTGTTTTGGACATTTGGTTTTGCAGGTTATAACTTCTCTGCACATCAAAGTGATTTTTCAAAGTATGTATTTCTGAGCATTTTGCCTTTTTTTTAGTTAGAGCCTGACTGATAGTCGACTCTTTGACCAATGCTGATTTTAGAGAGGAAAAAAAATAATAAAGAATATATTTTTGAAATTGGAATGGAAATATACCTCTTCAGTGGCCAAAAAACATCATTGCAGTATGTTCAGTAACAGTCAATTTCTGCCAATTCAAATAAAGAATAAATACAAATAAATAGCTGAATAAACATCAATAGAGTATGTTCAGTATCAGTCAATTCTGACCATGTAAATAAAGAATAAATACAAATAAATAGCTGAATAAACATCAGTAGTGTATGTTCAGTATCAGTCACTCTCCGATCACTCTTATAAAACAAATAAATAGCCATTAAACAGCCTTTCTAAATCACCCCAAGCTACATTTTCTGCATTCAATGTTCTTTAAAAAAATGTTTTATATAAGTGATCTGCCAACATGTACACTGATACAGATAGACCAAAAATAGTGTGAGGTGGACACCCCACATCAAACACACGTATAGCAGTCACACTCCTGACATCAGCTATGACAGCTGAACATGGTGATTGGAGCTGCACCTGCTCCTGTGCACGCCATGTCTGTGCCTGCTGGAAAATTTACCATCCACGACTCCTTTCAAAATGCATATGACTCACTCTCTTTGGCTATCTCGGTGCTGAGACAGAAGTGTGAGATCGAGATTTTGTTATAATAAAATGTTATATTGAACATTTAACTCTGTACTTTCTTCCTCCTTCCTATTGTCTGTGCAGGACCCAGAGCCCACTGATGAGCTTTGGGGCCAGTTTCGTCAGTTTCCTGGTGAGTTTCCCCTCAGCTGGTGATAAAATAATTACATTAAATGGCAGAGGAAATAGCAGTTAGTGTTAGGAAATAGCAAAATATAATATAATTTGATATAGCAGCAGGGTTCGATCCAAGCTGATACGGCCACAGTTCATGAGGAAAGCACCCTGCCAATATCACCTGAAATAACCCAATCTGTCAGATTGGTTGCTATCATTGTCACCACTGGCATCCTCTGCATTGCTTTTCCATCCATTAACATAATGGATGCATCCTCCTTCTTTAGAGCAGCTCTGCTCTCGCAGAGAAGCACATTACTGTAACGCTGCGTCCATCAGCAGTGGGAGAGTGAGATTTCACACACACACTGTTGCTGGCCCTCGTGATGACACTCACACATGATGAAGCCAGAGATGATGTCATCCTCTGTCCCCAGATGCTCAATGGTGCTGAAGGCAGTGGGGGTGGTGACATCTGACCATGGTGGTGGGCTTTCATACATGCACAGGGATCATTAAAATGCAGCGTAAATGGAGTAAATTGCTTGGTTATGCAATAAAATCTCAAATTGGGAAACCACAATCTCATTTCTAAATGCCACACAAATATCACTACAATTTGTACTGTCTGCTTATTTTATCAGTGATTATTTCCTCACCCGTTCAAGGTGATCTTAAGAGGTTTCAAGAGCAAAGATTTTCTGATCGTGCTGGCTTTTCACCTCCAAACACACAGCTGTACAGATGTCACCATGTCCCTCTGTTCATTGTTATGCAGAAAGAGCCCTTTGTCCTTTTCAAGTGTCTTACATAACCCTCCTTCCCGCTTATTACATGATGTTTCTGTTTGTCAGCCAGCGCAAACATACGTCTGCTCTGTTAAACAAGAACATTTAATAGTAGAATAATAATGTAATGTGTCACTGCCTTTTTAGGATGTGTGATGAACAAAATGTCTTTGCTGCATTGCGTTGCAGAACGCCATGATGACATTTGAGGAGGAGAAGATGCAGACGGCCTGTGATGACCTGAGGACCACCGAGAAACTGTGCGAGAGCGACAGCGCCGGAGTCATAGAGACAATCAGAAACAAGATTAAAAAAAGTGTGAGTACAAAAATATGTATGTAATATATGATTCAAAAAAACATTAGCATGCGTAAAATGTGAATAAATCTATCTTCAACTATCTTCAAACTATACAACTATATTTAATATGTTTACCTTATCATCTTCATGGATTTTTAAGAATAGATGCTAATTTTGAATCTGATGCTACAAATCAGCAAACAGCACCAACAAAAGACTGGGAAAGTTGTGGAATGCTTCAAAGACACCTGTTAGGAACATTCCACAGGTAAACAGGTTTATAGGTAACAGGTGATAGTTTCATGATTGGGTATAAAAGGGGGCGTCTTCGAATGGCTAGTTGGTTCACAAACAACTCTACAGAGAGATCACCACTTTGTGAAAAACTGAATGGGCAAATACAGCTTTAGGAACCCTGTTTCTCAGGGCACATTGCAAGGATTTTAGAAATTTCTCCATCTGCAATCCATAACATGAATAAAAAAACAAATCAGCAGAAATTTCTGCCAAGCAGCAAGGCTGAATTGGATTCTCATGAAAAGGGTGCAGGTACTAGACTGGCCTGGCAGCCTGCTCTCAAAGTTAAGAACAACTAAAAGAGATATGAATCTTGATAACACCAGTTTACACATTTAGATTTTTTCCTGCGTGAACAAATAGGATTCCATCGTCTCCTAATATCGCAGCCAGAACAGGCTGCTGTTCAGATAACAATGTTTATATCCTCGGCATCAGGCCTAATGATGCAGGCAGCGGTGAGATCATGCCAAGCCCACTCACAGATTTAATTAGTGCTTCTGTGAAATGTAATCATCAAACTGAGTGAGGAGTGTGGGGGCTGTCTCGCAGCTATGGGTCATTCAGGAAACTGGCTGCCAGCCTATGGCTAAACTTGCAGGTTGTGTGTGTGTTTGTGTGTGTTACAGATGGACTCTCAGAGGTCAGGCGTGGTGGTGGTGGACCGCCTACAGAGACAGATTATTGTTGCGGACTGTCAGGTGTACCTCGCTGTGCTCTCCTTCGTCAAACAAGAACTTTCAGGTAATCAAATCGAAACCCACAAGACAGACAGTGTGACCTTAAATGTCTGTCTCTCATGGCAACCAGTATTTGAGGCATTTTGTCATCATTGCAGTGTTTGTCTGGATGACTGATGAGCATTTATATAAATTCATATGTATGGTATAACTAGAAAACAAGACCTGATAGAAATGCCAGACTTACAGATTGGCAGTGCAGAGCAGATTTTACCTGATGGGAGGCCGAGGTTCATCCAAGCCCTCACTGTGTTAGTGTGTGCTCCATTATATTTGGCTGTTTCATGAAATGGTAGAATCCAGTATGACTTGTCTTGGACTATTTTGTCCATTTTTGAGTCCTTTTCATTCCGCCACTCAGAAAATGTCTCACCTGCTGAACTGCTCATTAACGCGCTACTCACTTGGAAGAAACTCCATGCATTTCGGCATGTAGACATGGTGAAGAGGACCTGCTCGAGTTCACACTGAGCATCAGGATGAAGAACAAAAGTGATTAAAGTTACTTTTCACTAGGCACGGTCGTTGGTGCCAGACGTCAGGTCTGCGTATTTCACAGACTGCTGATCGAAGAACCATCTCTAGGGTTTACAGGGAATAGTCAGACAAAGAAAATATCCAGTGAGTATGAATGATATGAATATGAGATGATAAGTCAGAGAAGACTACCATGACATTACATATATCTTGAGAGACAATCTTAATTGTAAATATAAGAAAAAACCTTATGTAACCTTAACACGTTTCATGGCAATCCTCAGTCTGCACCAAAGTGGTGGACCAACAGACAGACAGAATGACATTGCTGACCCTAGAGGAGCACTGCACTGCTTAATCAGGAATATACTCATCAGTTGCAGCCCTTACTATAGAACTTGATGCTCTCATGTCATCTCCATAAAAAAAACTTCATCTTAAGTATCTTGTTTTCCTGGTTCCAATAACAGCTTATATCAAAGGAGGCTGGATTCTACGTAAGGCGTGGAAAATGTACAATAAGTGCCACAGTGACATCAGCCAGCTGCAGGAGGCCTGTCAGCGGAGGCCCTCTGTCCACCAGGAGTCCCTCTCAACCGACAACGCCAACCACAACGCTCCAGTGGAGAACTGCGTGACGGCCGAGGCCCTGGACCGGCTCAAGGGCTCTGTCAGCTTTGGCTACGGCCTCTTCCACCTGTGCATCTCCATGGTACCACCACACCTGCTCAAGATCATCAACCTGCTGGGTTTCCCTGGTGACCGTCTCCAGGGGCTGTCCTCCCTTATGTATGCAAGTGAGAGCAAGGACATGAAGGCACCGCTAGCTACGTGAGTAAACAGATAAAATTACTAAAATTAGACATAATACATTTGTATACTAGGGATCTTGATTTAGTGAAGAACACATATTACACCATATTAAGAGTATTATCTCTGGGAACCTTTTGCTTTCACTGTTATACTGTACATAGTAATAATGACATTATTATATAATACATTTCAATACAGGCAGGTTGTTGTCTCACATGATTAAAAAGGGTATGGACATGGATCACATACTAACGTGTGACCTTTAACCTGCTGTGAACTGCTTTTTGTTGGGTGAACCTTTAAGGTCAGCTAGAGTCATAAAGGTCATTAAACTGTAAACTAAACTTTTGATGGCAGGTTAAAGGTCACACATTAGTATGTGAACCAACATGTCCATGCCCTTTTTATATGTGAACTCACAGACTGTAAATATAACTAGAGGTAGCCACCGTGACATCACCTCTTGTTATGTGGTTTACTGTTTTGAGTTTTGCATTTTAGCTGTCGCTATCTTTTTTCTTTTCATAGAGCCCAAAGTGACAGCTAGTGGAACTCTAGTTAGCCATCCTGGTTAGCAAGGGTGCTTTTTTTTTTACCAAAAAGTTCAAAAAGTACTCTAAATGAGACCATAATTTACAAAATAAACATCATGCTGCATTGAAGAAGACTTGGGATGACCAATTGAGACCATAAAGTCAGTAGGAAAATGTTTACTGAGATAATAAATCAAGTGAGAAGTCGGGTCATTTTGTCATATACTTCTATTCACCTTATGCCAGCCGGCCCATTTGTACTTGATCTTCTGGTTTTCAAGTTAAGAGCATGTGGTCCCTTTCTTACAGTGAGAGTAATTACAGAAACACTGTTGACGTATGCTTTTTTTATGTTCGTCTCACAAAGCTAGCAGCTTCAAAAAAGTCAGTGAAAGTTCCAGATAGGCATCAGATAAACTGATCATATATTGTGAATCTAAATGGTTACTATATATTTACCTTTTTATTAAAAATCAGTGTCACAGATTTAGATTGAGCCTCAGATTCTACATTTCTGACTGAGTTTATTCTCCTGTTGTGCTGCTCAGGTTGGCCCTTTTGTGGTACCACACAGTCGTGCTGCCTTTCTTTGCTCTGGATGGCTCTGACACACACGAGGGGCTGCTGGAAGCCAAAGCTATCCTGCAGAGAAAGTCTGTGGTTTACCCCAACTCGTCCCTCTTCATGTTCTTTAAAGGACGGGTTCACAGGCTAGAGGTATGTGCAGCAGGCTCAGGGTTTTTAACAGTCAGTGACAGATAAGCCAAACTGTAACGAGTCTATTATAGCTGTGGGTGTTGTATTTGTGCTTGAAATGCTGGTTCAAGACATTAAATGGTAGAAGAAAAAGCTTTGCTTTTGTTTTATACAGTAGAATCTGAAAAGATGTTCAATCAACAGTCTCTATGGAAACCCATTAGATAAAAAGTTGGCTTAATTCATTGTAATGAGAAGCTTTCTGGAAATAATAACTTAGTATCACAAAATAATGACTTAATATCTTAAAATAATAAGACAAAAGAATACTTATTCGAGAGTATCTGAGTGACTTGGTATCTAAAAATAATGACTTTGCATCAAAATAATTACTATGTATCTAAAAATAATGACTTTGCATCAAAATAATTACTATGTATCTAAAAATAATAACTTTTTAAAAATCAAAATAATGACAAATCTTATTGAAATATGGCCCAGTATCTCAAAAATAATAACTTTGTATCAAAATAATGAGAGGATAAAGATAATACCTAACTAATCTAAAATAATGGCTTAATATATATACATATTCTAAGTTAAGATTGTGAGATAAATGAGTCATATTTTCAGAAAGTTTTTCATTATTCCTACTCAAAGGATCTTTTTTTTCATCACATTGGTTAAATTGGGCATTTATAAGTCTCTGTTTAAACACATACAATAAATATGCATGTAAAATGTGTCATTAACTCACCATCATTTAATCCACCATCGATTTATCTAACTCTGTCATTCAACACATGTGTATGTGTGTGTGTGTCTAACATGACGACTGTTACCTGTTGGTGTGTGTATTTTCTCCTCTGTCCCCAGTGCCATATCAACAGTGCTTTGGCCTGTTTCCATGATGCATTAGAGCTTGCATCAGACCAAAGAGAGATCCAGCATGTGTGTCTCTATGAGATTGGTACGTGTTTGCTCATCAGGTTAGTTGTGACATACTGGCACTTAGTGGACGGTACAGGGAGTGATTCATGGTACTGCCTGCTTGTTTTTGTTTCAGGTTGGTGTAGCATGATAGAGATGAATTTTGAAGATGCGTACAGGTCGTTCGAAAGGCTGAAGAATGAGTCACGTTGGTCGCAGTGCTACTATGCCTACTTAACTGGCGGTAAGCCTGTCACACACTATTGTATGCTTTCACTGCTGGGATGTTTCTGCTCTGTATTTTATATAATCTTTTTTGTGTTTTCCCAGTGTGTCAGGGTGCTGCAGGTGACCTGGATGGAGCGAGCGGAGTTTTCAAAGATGTGCAGAAGCTGTTCAAGAGAAAAAATAACCAGATAGAGCAGTTTGCTGTCAAAAGGGTGGGCTTTGCTGCAGATTTTGCTCCTTTTTTTCAAAATTCATCACAAGTATGTCACAAATGTTTCCCTTCTCTGTCTGATTCCCATCTACAGGCTGAGAGATTGAGAAAGATCTCACCCACCAGAGAGCTATGCATCCTCGGTGTGATTGAAGTGCTGTATTTGTGGAAAGCCCTTCCAAACTGCTCCTCATCTAAACTGCAGATAATGAATCAGGGTGAATGTAACCTTCATGGTGTACAGCAACTTGAGTTAGCTGCAGATGAATTCCCAAGATTGGATTTTGCCCTGTGTGATAAATTCCTCTTTATGTCTGTTCAGTGTTACAGAGTTTAGATGAGGCTTCCTGCAGAGGCCTGAAACAACTTCTTCTTGGTGCCATACACAAATGTCATGGAAATATGAGGGATGCTATTCAGGTATCAATCTACATAACTGAATGACTTACAGTTAATCTGCACTTTGAATGTTATTCGCTCTCCTAACCATGTTATCTGCCATCAGTCATTCCAGCTGGCTGCTAGGGATGAGTACGGACGACAAATCAACTCGTACGTTCAGCCGTATGCTGTCTATGAGCTCGGATGTATACTCCTTGCTAAACAGGAGGTCAGTCAGCTGCACACAGTATTCAGAGTTGTATTCATTCACATTGTTATTTGGATTGTACTAAGGTGACAACATGCTCAGTTATAATGTGGTCTTGTTTTGTACTGTTATCCAGACTGTGGGGAAGGGGAGATCATTACTACTTCAATCCAAGGTAAAATATTTACACATCATTCATCTAAATTAGAAAGAATTGTCATTCAACAGATAATGTTTGAAATGCATTACATGTTTAAAGAAACTGATTACTAATCTATCTGTCCATCTGTCTTGTTTCAGGAGGATTTTACAGGCTACGACTTTGAGAACAGGCTTCACGTCCGCATCCATTCAGCCCTGGCTACTTTGAAGGAAGTAGTGCCTCAGTGACTCTAGAAGGGAAGCTACAATGGCTAAAGCTATACTCATGGCGTTTTACACCAAGTTTTAAGCCATTCAGAATAACTGTATGGCATCTCAGTGAACAGACTCCTGTGTTTTTCATTGTTAAATGATTTGGGGAAATACTCTTGTTATCCTAACCAGTCAGATTTATATGAAGTGTCATCTCTGTGTATTTTGTACAGAGATATATGATGGGGATGTGCTCATACTAGCTTAGGACAATGTAGATAGAAATGGCTAGGCTAGCTGGGGCTAGTGAGTTAAAAACAATTGCTTAAACTCAGACTTACTTTGTTAGCTTCTGCACACCACAATGCAATTGCTGGTGAAATAATCATTTCAATTGCTTGTAAAACCCCTCGATTGTGTGAAAGAAGTCTCCAATGTGACCTCATCCGTTGGTTTTTGGGCGACTGTTTTGAAGCCTTAAGTTTGGTATTTTGGGTGTCGCCATCTTCGTTTTTTGGAGCCAGAAATATTTGAACGGGAGAGTGGAGCGCTGGAGAATAACCAGTTAACACTAGTCTGTAACTAGCGTTAACTGTGTGCTAGCTCTAACTGGAATGCTAATTTTGGCTAGTGAAAAACAGGGTCCTTACTGGAAAAAACAGCTGACTCTTTAGTGACTTTAAGTTCAACTGAATGCTGAACTAGACTGAACACACAACCTAAATGTTGCAATTCACTTTCATGAACTGAAAAGACATTATGAAATGGTAAAATTTCTAATGTGTAAACAATGACAACACCCAAAATCAAGTTCATGGCTATTTTGAAGTACACAGTGCACTGTGGTAATTACCCAAAACATACCCTGTTTTATCATCTATTTTACTCAAAATTAGACTTTTAATTTGTGAAATTAACATCATACTGTATCAAAAAAGACTTGAAACTGGCGATTGAGACCATAAACTCATAAGAAAATTAGGTAATAAAGCAATTGAAAAGTAGGCTAATTTTCTCATAGACTTTATACAGTCTTACTTTTTCTTGCAACCAGTGAAGTCGCCCCCTGGCCTTTTCTGAACAGAATGTACACAGAGATGAAACTGATATCTCCATCTTGACCCTGGGCAAAACAACAAACATGCATATTTCCCTAAATCCCTAACTGTTCTTTTAAGTGTTTTCTGCACCCAAATGTATTCGCTAGCTAGTAACAATTTTCCTCATTGTGTATTTGGAGGATCTCAGTAATGCCTCCCCCTCCCTGCAGTGATCAATTCAGCACATAAAAGTAACATTTTAATGAGATCATATTTCCCTTAATAGTAACTTTACAATGAGTAATAAAAGATACAGGCATAAGTGTTTTTCACAGTCTTTAGAAACATGCAGATGACATTTGAGCAGCTTCAAAAATAATCACATATCATGAAAAAACTAAGAGAAATATTAGTCAAATTTAATATTTGAATTTATATATTCTTACAGAGGACTCATGGGTTATTTTATTCAGTGATTATTACATAAGTAGTGCTTTTCTAAATTGAATTGTCAGACATCTGCATGTCAAATTGCAAATGGTTCGAGTCATATCACAAAGGGGACACTTACTATATTCACAATAGAAATGAACTGACAAACTTGTAGTCGAATTAGTAATCATGGGAGTAGTTAAATGACTTAAAAAATGTCACAAGTCACCTTAAATCACATAGAGTTACAACTCGGCTTCTGTGAGTTAGTAATCACACTAAAGTAGTTAGACATCATACATAATTGAGAAATCACCACACTTCACAATGCCCTGATGATGTTTTTTATGTGGAAACACCGGGCATTGATCCTGTGCACTATGCATGGTATGGCAGGGTAACAGTTGCTTTAAGACTGTATTGAAGTCAAATGTACCTGTATGTCCATGCCTGCAAATAATACATATATAAGGTATTACAGTACTTTCTGTACTGTAATGTTACCATTAAAGGTGCTGTTAAATGTCAGCCTAATAAACATATATTACTAGTGACTTATTTTAATAGTGTTTTAGTGATACAAGCTTTTGAATTAGTCCATGATAGTGATAAGTTAATTTATTACATAACAAAAGTTGTACTTTTGCAAGTGTCATTTACAGTATGCTTTTTTTTTTCAGTTTGAATCCTGTGGTGACCAGCAGGATAGACTATAGTGTTGTGATCAACCCGATTCAAAAGTACGACCTTGAATTGGACGACATAATATTTCTGTGATAAAAGTCATTTTCACAAACTTTCTTAACACAGTTCCACACTGTACATATGAATCATTCTGTGCAGGGTATTACCTTTTATCAATGAGCACTCTATTTGTCATGCGAGCAATATAAGCGAAAAAGAGGGCATCTTAAAGTCATTTACAGAGGCTCTTAACAATGGCTGTTTTTCATCCCATGTTCAAGGTTGTGGACCTATAGATTTGTTTTTGCTCATGCTTAAGCTGGTTTGACAAAGCCAGTCATCCCCTGTGGCTGTGATGGATGTAAACTGTGGTAAATGTTGAGGTGACCACTGTCAGTCACAGTGGTCGTTGCAAGTAATGTAACGGTGAAATGTCAGTAACCTACCTGCTGTACCAAATACTTCTGTCACTGAGAGATTTTTTCCTTTTGTCATGGGATTTTGTTGAAATTGAGGTTACATGTCAGGATGATGGTGTTTCCAATGTGTCACTGAATTCTACAATAAATTGTTCTCCATTAATCTCGTCACACGTGGTGTTTTTCTTGTCTCTGAGTGATGTTCTTTTGAAATTGCACAGTTGGTTTTATGTCAAAAGTGATAGGTTTGGGCATGATAATGTGCAGGAATTTACATGGAAAAACAATTAAATGCACTACAACTCGGGGTGAACCAATCTAAGTATACATCACTAAGTTATCTATCACTTGAAATACCTGTTTGATGCAGACATGCAAACTAATATATCTGCTCTGCCTTAGGTGCACCAAATCCGTTTTCTGAGCCAAGGAGACGTCACAGTTCTGATGCTCAGGAAATAAGGAAAGTACAAAATATTTCCCCTGAAGTATTTGCTACTATGAGACAGCAAAAGGGCCCTGACAGCAAGTAATGTGCCGACTAAACCTGGCAGAGCTGAAAATTCAAACCATCAAATTCCTTTGGTATGATAGTAAAGCCAAGGCTCTGAGCTGATGACTCAGACAGCTTTAATGTACCTTTTCAATTGTGGTTTTGTTGTGTTTGTTTAACCTTGTTTTTCGTTTATTGAGCCATTTATTTTTATTCCACCAGGGGGAGCTTATCTCACAGGCAACATCACACAACTTGACGGTGATGACAGCAGAACAGACACCACAACAAGCACATGAGCTACATCACAATACACAGTGATGGAAAGTAAGTCATTTTAGTCAAATGCTGTTAATACTGTGTTTGAGTACAATTTTGAGGTATTTGCACTTCACATGAGTATTTTAGTTGCATCTTATTTATACCCCTTCTCCATTTAATTTCAGAAGTAAATATATTTTTTTAGAATCAGATTATTAATAGAAATTATAATCAACAAATACTTATGTATTATAGTTATTGTTATGATGACTATTATGTTTACAAGTAACTGATGAAGCAGTGTATGTAATAATCATAATAATAATATATCCTTACGTCTCACTTTACTTCATCCTCACAATCATCCTTGCCTGTGTTTGTTGTTTTTATATTTCATTATTTTCATTTCATGTTATCCGTTATTCTTAAATTACTTTTCATGTTGCTTTTCTTACTTATTATTCTTGAAAACAAATAATAGATTTTTTAAATAGCCCAACCATAACTGGCTGCCGATGAAAGTGATGCCTACACATTAACGGATTAATCAATAATTATAATCAAATCATGTAGTATTTATACTTTTACTTTTGGAACTTTAAGTACATTTTGGTGAAAATCTTTTTTTTAACGTAATTACTTCTTCCACCAGGGTGTGTGTGGATGTCATTATCCATACACTGGTTAGGGTTAATTCGTATAATATTTTCCAATCAAAATTAGCAGCTCAATTTACTGACCATGAAAAGGGAAATGATGCATCATTCAGATAATCCTTTTTTTCCTCTTTTTTCAGATGTATAATTCATTTCATCACAGTCTTGTCTCTGTTGTTTCCATGTCGAATGTGATTTTGGTGAGAGTTTGCTCCACATTTTTTCTATAGACACCCTCCGACAGCGTCTCTTTAAGAAAACATGTCTGTCACACTCGGCTCAAGGCAACTGCTCACTCAACCAATAAATTATTCAGGCTCCTCTGCCACTGAATTTAGACATGGCAGAACAGAGCTGGGAGGCTGGGCAGAAACAATCACCACTCCTTCTGCATCTTCCTGTAGCGGACGCTGGTACCTCTAAATAATCAAAAGACATTTCCTTTTTTACTCTCACTTCTAAAAGTGAGCCTTCAGTTTGTCCCACTTTTAAAACAGGGAGTGTATATGGGGTACCTCATCCAGTATGTGGTGATTCATGCCAATGACATCATACTTTTATGATCACACTCACACACACACATGTATCTTCTGTGTACTGTTGGTAGACCATGGATACACTACAGAACCGTATATTTCTATAAATGAGTTAGACCTTGAAATGTTAATGCTGACAAATTAAATAAAGCAAATGCATCAGATAGAAGTGGAGGAGACAGGGCGAGCCTCAAGAGGGATGTTACACGTCAAGCAAATGTGTGTG